>JAHKKF010513198.1:0-15617 GCA_019740295.1 Labeo calbasu
TATTCTGCTCTTGAAAACATAAAAGCACACTAATATATATGAAATGAAGTTTTAATTGTTTTAATTGCTGTGATTAAAGCGAAAACAGCCCCTATTAAACTGTTAATAGAGCAGGCACTCATGCTGATGTCATCTGTGCTCAGAGAGCATCCCACAGGAAATGCATCGATGCTGAAAGAACATTGTTTGATGTAACCTTGGTGCTACAGCGTAATTCGGAAGCTGAGCCTAGAAATGGGCGGAAGCTAGATCATATCACATTTGCTGCCACAATATACAAGATTTATTAAACAAAGTGAGAAGTAAGGATCATTTTTAATGCTGCAGTGGCATCTTTAATGTAAATCTACTATTCTTTGCATTGTTTTATAAGAGCAAATGGTTTTTGAATGTCCCGGCCCCCACCACTGCACAGACAGACAAATCTATTTACTTTGCTATCAACTTCCCAGCAAAGCAGCTGCTTTGCTCTGATTGGATTAATTGGTGCTCTGGGTTTATGGTGAGCTAAATTGCATGAGGAAGCTGAAACAGGGCTGATTTATGAGATCTGGGAATGTGGTAACTTAATAAGACTTCTAGGCCTCTGACAGAATGATCTGTGACTTGCCATTTTGATAATTCGTTTTGGATTAAAATATTTGTTGTAGTATATAACTTGTGAGTTTTTCAAAACAACATATGTGTTATTTAAAGTAGCAGCGCCTACTTTTCCAAACAGTGGATTAGAATAGGCTGAAATTCATCCATCAATATCCAATATGCATCTGCTGTGCTGAAAGGGACACCACCAAGTTAAATGCTAAAGATTTTATTGATCTCTGTGGTCTACACCCTGCCTCCACCTCAGAAAACAGATGATGTCAGGGTGATCCACGACCTCTGTTTGTCAATACACCATGAGTATCACACGGGTGGAGCTCTGAAGACGAAGCCAAATGTCATGGTTTCAGTGGCATTTCGCCTAACTGGTTCTCTCAATGTTATCTTAAGAATGAGGCTAGTCGCCCTGCTGAGCCGGTTAATTAAGAAGTGGCACTGTCCTCTTCAGCTGAAGACAAACAGTAATCCTCTTTGAGAAGGCGGATTTAGTTATGTAAATGTTTGTCTAAAATATTTTACTACAATGAAGTGGATTCCAGTCTTGTAAAGGCCAGTATTTTTAGATGTCCTTAAAAAGCATTAGGCGTCTGAAAAAAGTTGAAAAGTGTTACGTAACGAAGAGCTGTTCCAAACCATTCTAAATTGTTCATGTTCCCTCCGGTCAGCCATGCATGATGTCACACTGAGATGAGATGAGCAGACATTGATAATGCACTGCTAACACACCACTAAACAAGCCCTGTGGAGAATTTCCATGCCCGTGCTTGCAGCCTCACCCAAACTATTAAGCCTTCAACTTTATACTCTACATTTATCTTTTGAGTAAATACAACGGAGACCTTCATGGTGGAATTTTATCAGTGCTGCTGATAGGCTGTTCCATGTGGCTTTTTCTTTAAGCAAATTCCGGGTGCCCGTTATTAAGAGGAGAAAAAGATGGGAAAGCTAAGGAGGCACACCAAAAAAAAAAAAAAAAAAAAAAAGATGTTTATTTACATTGACGCCAGTTATAATCTGATGTTTTTCTGCTTCTTGAATCACTGTTAGGGTTATTAAACTGGGACTTATGTTTAATGAAATAATAATAAAAAAACTGCCGCTTTCCCTTGTAGGCTAATAAAAAAGCACACAACTTTTAGATGTTTTTGTATCTAAATCTATTGGAAATGTTCTATTGTTAATCGCATTTGCGAGAAAAAAATAAGAATTGTGGGTTTTTATCTCGCAATTTTTTATATTTTTTTATTTCTCGCAAAAACGAACTTTTATTTCTTGCAATTCTGAGTTCATATCGTAATTCTGAGGAAAAAAAGTCGGAACTGTGAATAACAATTCTCAATTGAGAATAATATTGTGTCTATAACTTGCAATTGAGAAAAATAGTCTTGCAATTCTGAGAAATAATGTCACAGTTCTGAGAAATAAAACCAGAATTGACTTTTTTTCAGAATTGTGAATTTATGATATGCAATTGCGAGATAAAAACTCAAAATTCTGACTTTTTTTGCACAAATGCATGTTTGTTTCTCAAAATTCTGACCATTCCCTCAAATTCTGACTTTTTATCTCAGAATTGCATTATATAAACTCGCAGTTGCGAGTTATAAAGTCAGAATTGCAAGATATAAAGTCACAATTCTGACATTTTTTTTTCTCAGAATGAAGTCATAATTGTGTGATATAAACTTGCAATTCAGACTTTTTTCCCCCAATTTTGACTTTTTTTCTCAGAATTGTGATATAATCTTGCAATTGCAAGAAATGAAGTCAGAATTGTGTGATATAAATTCGCAATTACGATTTACAAAGTCAGAATTAAGGGACAAACTCGCAATTGAGAAAAACTTGAAAATCTGAGAAATAAAGTCAGAATTGTTCTGAGAATTGTTTTTCTCAGAATTCTGAGTTTATATCATGCAATTCTGAAAAAAAAAGTCAGAATTGTGACTTTATATCTCACAATACTGAGGAAAAAAGTCAGAATTCAGGGGACAATAGATACAAACTCGCATTTGCAAGAAAAAAATTGCAATTCTGACTTTATTTCTCACAATTGTGATTTTGTATCATGCAATTCTGAGAAAAAAAGAAATGTGACTTTATATGTCACAAGTTTATATGACAATTCTGACTTTATAACTCGCAATTGTGAGTTTCCATCACGTAATTCTGATTATAACTTACAATTCTGAGGTTATACCTTATTTTGAGAAAAAAAAGTCATTTTTGCAAGTTTGTATCATGCAATTCTGAGAAAAAAGTCAGAATTGTGAGATAAAAAGTCACAATAACATTTTCCCCCCGACATTAAACTGATGCCTTGTTCTATTTATGACGTACTGACACAAAGTTGACACAAATGATATGCAATGGTTGCTTGTCACATCCAGTGTAGACAGCCTCAAGCTGCTGCAGCGCGGCATAATGTGACAAGAGTCGCATCCGGTGTAGAAACGGTGTAATACTGAAAAATATTACAAAAATATCTACAAAAATATTAAGCAGCACAACTATTTTCATCATTGATAATAATACAAAATGTTTCTTAAACACCAAATCAACATAGTATGATTTCTGAAGGATCATGTGATGCATGTGATACTACATTTTTAAATATATCAAAATTGAAAACTGATATTTTAACTTGGTAAAATGGTAGTGTATATCTGTGGTGTAGAGCACTGTAAGCAGATATTTTAATTGAGGTTATTAATAACTAAATAACTAGGGGGGTTTGGCTCGCTATAACCCTAAACATTATTTGAAAACTATAACTACAAAGGCTTAGACAGCATCTAAAAGAAAAAAAATGCAATAATTTGTCCAAAAGAAGGTAAGAATATCCCGTGTCTACTGTGTCTAATACCCTATAAGGATCTTAATGTTGGAAAAATTGTTGGATAATGTTGGTGTTGACACAGACCCAAGTAAGGCAGGGGGAGCCTCTGGGATTATGAAAGGATTAAGAAGGGGAATCACAAGATGGCAGGTGCATGGCACAAACATGTCACATCCATCACAGAGTGGTTCCCCACAGTATTTCCAGTTACTTTACAATCCTGTGTCCTCATTTATTCCAATCTAGAATGAAAATAGCTCTCTAAATGTAATCAAACAGTAACGTTTACAGTTTACATCATTATGTGCAGCTGCGAAAACACTCTATTTTTAAATCTGGTCTCGATTAGACGACAATAACATCAAAGCTGCCATTCTGGGATGCAATTTTGGCCTCATTCCGGCTGTAATTTCACACATCACAAAAAAAGAGTGCATAGTGCTCGGGGAGACCCTTCAGTGGAATAGCTGGCAAATCAAACGACCCAGACGTTCTTATTTGTCACCTCAGCAACTGTGAGCGTGTAACCATGGGTGACCTCAGAGAGCTGCGCAGGACCTTTTAATTGCCTTTGTGACCGGGTATGTATTTCATGTGGGGGTGACAGAGGGGGCAGAGAGGGATATAGAGTATTAATGGCTACTGTGTCTCTTAAGATCTCCAAACTCTTTATTGCTAAATCTAATATTGTCTTGAAGACACCTCACGGCTCTGGAAGAGATTCAACGCAGTATGACTGTAAGACTGCCTCTCACACTGGGGGATGTGAATGTGTTTATCGTTTAACCGTTGTTGTCAGGAGGCGGGGATCTCTCTAGCCAGCACTATTTTCCACAGGCTCATAAAGCTGCCACTGGGACTGAGATGAGAAAGCGTCCTGGGGAGTGGGATTGCCGAGAACCGAACACAGTCCCGGGGCAAGATAGCGTTGGTCATAAATCTATACCCCAGCTCAAAAGCTTCGCTGGGGAGCACAGTTTCACTCTTTGGAGCTGAAGAAATAGCCTGAAATAGATTTGAATGATGGGGTAGTGTTTCATGAGTTTACCGTTTACCATCTCTTCACAACTAAAACTGTTAGATTAAAATTTTAAAAAAACTTTTTTGAGGGGTAAAATTTCATACCACTTATCTAGTAAACGTTATTTATGTTCTCACGGTTCTTAGCTGCCTCGTTTTGTAAGTGTGATTCATTAGGCAGGAGGCCCCACTAGAATTATTGCCTTACATAAATACAAAAATGCTCGTGCCAAAGGTTTCACATAATTCAACAGTGGGCCTCTAAGCATTTAAAACAGACCTCATTAATGTTGTAATACAAACCTCAATATGATTCGCTCCCATGATCAACAAATTCATTTCGTGCATGATCAATAAAATCTAATTTCATCATTCTAAACGGACCTTTTGTCTATTTTAGGAATGCATTGTGGTAATACTCTTTGTGTCTGGTTTACTGTAAAATCCTAGACGTGGTAATCCTAAATATTGTTCGGTAATGCTGGTGTGGTGCGCTGGGATCCATAAGCAGCCTTCATACACGTCCAGGCAGGAAAAACAATTTTTATGTGTTTATCAACAGTGTTTTCTCTAAGGTCTAGTGATCCTGTACGAGGATTACCCCAGTATCCCATCTGGCCAGACAGCTCTTGAGGATTACTGCAGCAATATCTGATCTACTGCTAAACTCGACAGCTGATTTATGTATTGCAGTGTTGTGGTTGATGAGAGACCGATTGAGAACTGATCTGCCTTTGTTTTTGTACACTGAAATTTAAACCTGGAAATTAACAGATCCTAAAAAATCAGGATTTAGAAATATATGCAAGAAAAAAATGCAGGTAGTCTGAAATCAGATGTAAAGCAGGTTGTATAAGCATACATGATTTGTAGTAAACAGTACAACCTATCCCTCTACTGCAAGATAGGGTCAATAAGTTCTTCTGCTTTCATTAAGTTAATGTACAAGTCTCAATTTTGACGACAACAGCACATAAAGCAAAAATTCTCTGACTCAGCATGTCTGAGGCTTCAGATAGCTTCATTATCATCTAGTGTTGCTTTAAGCATCCCACAGTACTAATAAATGTAGTGCTCTTCGGCTCTGTGTATTTTGAAAACAGAACAGCATGATACAAAAGGAAACATTCCCAATCAATGTTATGACAGAAAAGCTCATTTTAGAACCAGTTCAGTTAAAAAAAAACAGGAACTCTGTTCACTTTCGTTAACAGAGCTCAAAACATGTGGACAAAAGACTTCCTGCACTATTATTCAGTGGCATAACAACACAGCTACTACAGACCAAACATAGTCATTGGTATATTCTGATTCCTGAATGAATGTCTCTTAAGATCTGGGTTCTATTTTAAAAGGGTGCAAAATTCACTTTTACATGTTTGAACATAAATATGTGCTGGCAGTGTGTGGACACAACCACCCTATATTAATAAAAATCCACCCAGTGCTTTTTTTAAAATCCCTATAAATCATAACCGCCATTCTCTGATTCAGGCCCAGGCCCCTCCCCCGACTGTTGACTGACACTGGTGTTTTAGCATAGACCCGCCCTAAGTGAGCTGTAAACAGTCCGCCATTGTTTCGATGCCGCAGCGGGGTAGACAAGAATATCTAGTGATCCAGCTTCACCTACAGAAGAAGTGAGTATAAGGGTTTTTTTTAATGAATATTCACGAATCGCCTTCCCTGACAATGTGCTAGTTAGCAAGTTTCACGGCTAAACTTTACAGTCTCTCAGAGAACTCCTCATTATTCCATGGAAGAGAGGGGCGGGGTGAGCAAAGCTCATTAACATTTAAAAGGACTTGCACAAAAATGGCTCGCTGTTTTTGACAAGGCAAAAAGAGTGTTGTTTTACACTAGCATTGAGAAATTTTAACCGAAGTATGTTATAGACTTTTCATTAAGACCCTAAAGAATCATATAAACTTGTGGAAAATGGGCATCGGATGACCCCTTTAAAAAATTCAAAACATAAACCATGCCCAGTTTAGTCTGAGTCCTGAACAAAGGTCTTTTTAATATGAAAAACAACATAGTATATATTATAATTTTGCTAAATCAAAAACATACAGCACGACTAGTCCGATGCCCCAAATGAACGATACTTAGTGAACCAAAATATACAATGTGATCAACATAGATTACCAAAGAATAAGTCTTTATGAGTTTGTTCTTTTAGTAAATTCAGAATACACTGCGCAACCAGATTCCTGAAAAAATTACTCTTATGAACAAGTTTGTTCACTAAATTATACAGCGAGATAAGAATAGCCAGATTCCCAAACAAGTGAGTTTTATGAGCTGGTTCTTTTAGTGAATCCAAAAATACACAGTGTGACCTGGGATGTTTCTAGACCCTTTTTACTGGGACACAAGCCCCACTGAAATACCGCTGTGCCCCAGTAAGATATATAAATCCTTTTGAGGATTACCATATTCTGACCTGATAATTGTTTTAAATATGTATTATGGAGCCCCAGACATGACATTAGGGTGAAAAAAATTCAATTAAATTAAATTAAAAACTTGTTCCCATGATTTAAAGGATCAGTTCACTTCAGAATTAAAATTTCCTGATAATTTACTCACCTCCATGTCATCCAAGATGTTCATGCATTTCTTTCTTCAGTTGAAAAGAAATTAAGGTTTTTGAGGAAAACATTCCAAGAGTTTTCTTAATATAGTGGACTTCAATGGGGATCAGCGGGTTGAAGGTCCAAACTGCAGTTTCAAAGGACTCTACACAACCCCAGGCAAGGAATAAGGGTCAAGGAATAAGCATTTGTGGTTAAAAAGTATAAATATTTTTATTTTATTGTTTTTTTAGAAAATGACTGACCGTTTTGCTAGTTAAGACCCTTATTCCTTGGCTGGGATCATGTAGAGCCCTATGAAACTGTATTGAAACTGCAATTTAGACCTTCAACCTACTAATCCCCATTGAAGTCCACTATCAGGAGAAAAATCCTGGAATGATTTCTCAAAAACCTTAATGTCTTTTCGACTGAAAAAAACATTGATTTGCAAATAAATTACTATTGATCTAAATGGTTAAATGAGTTTGGTTCAGTTTTCATTTGTGAGTTCTACTGTCTAGGCTATTACATTTGATTGCACAAATGATTTACAAAACACTATGCTGGCATATTTTGCATTACAGTTGCAGATGCAGCAAAATTCATGTTTTTTGCACCATACTATTACTTCTTAACAGATCAAAATTTGTTATCGTATCACTCCATCAGTAGCCTGCCTACCCACACTCAGGGTTCTTCTTTCACCACCCACCATTTGTTTTTTGATAGTAAAGCAGTTTTTGGTGTGGGTGGGTGATCTCACTCTCTCCTGCGCTGCCTTTGGCAGAATGCACACTGGTGCTAACGCCTTTGTTGTACAGCAGGACACCACTCTTGCTCCAGCATCCCATCGTCTAACTCATTTAGCAAACAGCCTGGTATTGCAGGCAAACAGTACAGTATGCTAGATACAGTATTCTAGTGCCATTATTGCTCAACCAGCCATAGAGAATAGTGAGTGGGGTCATGGTGTGAGAGAAAGAAACACACGTGTGAAGTGAAGCCCACGTGAGTGTGGGAGCTCATGTAAACCGATTCACTTGGTAACAAAAGAGGTCCTCTTCACTTGTTTATCAGAGAACATTGCTCTTGTCTTTTCACAGACTCTTTCATCTCTGATTTAGAATTCAAAATCCAATCACTATGTGATTTTATGAAAAGCTTCCAGACTCCAATAAAGAATAAAGGCTAAACTTACCAAACAGTTGTGGCATGTGCAAAAAAAGTTTTATTCATTTATCTACTATCACTTTAAAACTATTTTACATACATTTTATTTAGTGTTATTAATGTTTTTGGCACAGAGAAACAATATCATTGGAATCACTTTCAGAACGTTTTTATAACCAGATGATGAACTATAAAATTGTGGACAGCCAATCAGAATCAATCAACTCGAGAATTTAAAGCAGCAGACAAGTGTGCACTTAGAATAAACAGACGATATCGTCCGCTGGTATGGACACTAATATAGTTCTCTTTATAGTTATAGTTCTTGGTGTGAATAAGCCTTTAGGCGGCGTTTCCACCAAAGCGTTTTTTACAGAGGCTAGCATTTTTTTTTTTTTCTTGGTGCCCAGAATTAAAGAATGTTCAATTTTGGGTAAAACGCAGTGTTCATCACAGTCACTTTTAAGTCAACTGTTCAATCACAGTGAAGGATTGGCAGGATAAATTCCACATCGACTAACCGCCACATTCTCTTTGTACAACAGCAACAGACGACAACAAGAAGCACAACAACGAATCAAAATAATTTGAAAAGGGCCAGGGCAAGTACATTTATGGCCACGTTCACACTGTCTTTTTTTGGGATTGACAACCGCATTTACTTACAGGTGTGAGTCTCGAAATGTCCCGTTCACACAACAACTTACAGTCGCTTTTTGAATACTGTCTGTTTGAATGTGCAACCGGAGTCAAGCCTATTTCCTTACTAGTAACCATAGCAACAGAGACCAAAGCAATATCAAAGATGGCGACGTCTGTAAAACTGAAAGTATTAGATCTTTCTGACATGACAAGAGTCCAATCGAGCCACGAGTTCATCCACCAAATCATGATTAACCGACAGCAGCTTTTAAATTTGGGTGGAGATTAAAGCATGCGGAACTAGGTAGACGCGCGTTTGTGCGGCAGAGCGGCTCTCTTGCTCTGTATGACGTGACAGACAACTAGTGTCCAGTCCTGTTCCATTCACACAGTGCGAGTGTTCCAAGAATGCGGTTGTAAGTCCTGAAAATTTACAGGTGTGCGTTCGGTTATAAAATACGGTTGTCACGCCCGTAAATAACTGTACTGTGTGTTAACCTAACCGTATTAACAACCGTATTCTGCTGCTGTGTGAACGTGGCCTGTACTGTGTCAACATTTTTATACCAAAAAAGCATAATTATAGCAAAATCAGATACTAGTTACACTTCCGCAGATATTCTGTGTCCTACCTGACCGAAAAACATACCTGTGGGAACTTTTTCGCAAGACGCGAAATACATACCAAAAATTTACAACAGAAATTAACACTAGAAGCAGTAAAACAGCAAACACTTGTAATCGTTTTCATACACAGTTATGATTGCAGCTCCATATGTTTCACTTTTCTGGACGTAACAAGCTTACGCATTAGCTCAAAATTGGACCGGCATGGAATTGGGCTTAGGATGCGGAATCCTTGGGTACGAATCCCGTCAAAAACATGACTCGCGATGAAAGAGCTGAAAGATGAGAGATGGAAAAACTAGCTAAAACAGCATGCTTGCCATTGCATTTTTATATCACATTTGCTTTTGTTTATACTATCGGGTAGGTTTAGGTGTAGTGCAGATGGTACGTTATTTTAAAACATCACGGATCATTAGAGTTATAGCGCCACTGAACATTTCAAGTCAGACCTGCGCTGACACGTACAAAACCAACGTCACATAAAACGTACCATCTGTTCCAGGGAAAACACTGAACACTCTTTTAGCGCCACTTAGTGGACATTTCACATCGAATACGTCACAAAACGTACATGGCGGCACGTATTTCGCGTCTTGTGAAAAAGTTCCCACCGGTATGTTTTCGTCATTAGATGAGACTCTACATATAGCAACCAAACTGAAAAAACAAACAAAAAACGCTTCATTTTAGAAGCGCTCACAGCTAAAAGTGCATGGCATTTTCAGCTGTCTAAAAACACTTTGGTAGCCACACTGCCGTAATTTCAAAAATATTTTATACATATTTTTAAACTGAACAGTCGTGGCACTAACAGCAAAGTTGTTAATTCTGAATTTTAATATTCTACATTAATATTATTTGTATTATTATGAATGTTATTGATTTAATATTATATCATTTATTCATTCATTAATCAGTGAATGAATAAATCTATGTGTCTAAAGCTAAAGCATTTTTACAGTCATTCAGAGTGTTTAATAATTCAAATGTTTGTTCGGGTTTAGCAAATATTATGTTACCTACTTTGAATACTTCAATACTACCTACACTATTGAATCAGGTGCTTAAACAATGCAAACAGGATGTGTAAATAAATGACAGTGGTAAAAAAAATCCTTCTACGACTTCTGTGCAAACACACATACAAGGCGCGACAACACTCTTCTTTCATTGAAAGAAAAACATGATTTAGGCCTTTTTTCCAGAACTGGACTTTTCACGGCACTCACACCTTTTATTTTAGAAAACAATTGGCCTATTTAAGAAGCCGTTCTCCCCTAGTGCGTGGCAGTGAAAATAGTTTTCATGCTGGCAGCTGGCAGGCTCTGCAGGTGAGAGTTCAGGTAGTTGTTAATCATGCGCTGTGTGTGGGTCAGCTTTGAGCCCAAGGCTGGAAGCCAAGCACGGTTCCTCTCATGATTGTTAGGAGGAACCCATGCAAAGCAGATTAGGTATTCACTCCATGGCCCCTAAATGGACACCTCGATAAAGACGCTTTTGTTTATCCCTGTTGCTTCCCGGACAATTATTTTCTGGCTTGTGCTTGCTCGGTTGATTATTTTCTGAACCCATTCTTCCACAGCGGTCATCAGCTCGAGTTCAGAAAGGTGAACAGATATCGTTCTGTTCTACTCAGTGCTTATGGGTTTCAAAAATGAATGTAACCTTCAATGTTCAATGAATATGCTCACATATGATTCATGAATATAACAGAAAGCTAAATGGCCTCAAAAATTGTAGCAGATATATAAAGAGCAGGCAGCCAGAGATGACAGCATTACTTTTCCATTGCCTCACACGTTAGCACTGAAGACCAGCAGACTCTGTGCTGTTACTGCTTGATACCATGTTTGGGGACAAACTCACTCATCTTCTTGGAACCAGCTCTTAACTCAAGTAAGTAACCGGCATTTGCATAAACACCAGTAGGGCTTGTTTGGAGAGGATCAGAGTGTTTAACGTTTAACCAAAGGCAATGAAGACACACAGACACATACTAACTTTAAAGCACAGAGATGAGAAATGGAAATGCTCTTTTTTATGACTGCAAAATTCCTAATAAAGAAAAGATGGTCCCTTCATCAAGTTTTACCATCACTGTGATCTCGATCTCTAAAAATAGACAAGAACGACTGCTTGTGTTTGACCATTCTGTGGTCTTATTTAAGGGAGGGAGGCTGAGCAATCATGTGAAAACAAAAGTCAAACGCTACAATTAATCTACCATAGCACTATGGCTGATGAGAACAGGGACACAGCTAGTAAATGATGCAAATGATGAGATAAGCTAATGGTTTTGCAGTATTTCAGAGTGGATAATTGCTAAAACAAACAGCAAAAGCTTTGATTCTGGTCTACTGTTTGCACTCATTCCATTTCTGTCTCATTAAACCCACCAAGTCCCCTCGAAAACTCAGTAGTACTGCAAATGAGAAGTTTAATTTGTGCCCAGTGGCCAGTTTCAAACATGCAATTTAAAATAAACTGCATTTTAGCACATTATAGTCTATTTGCAATTAAAGTAGAACCAATTATTAAGTTAGAAACAATAATCGCTTGTAGATTTTAGTATGAATTATTCATTGGACACCAACGGTGTGTTGCTCTTTTTCTGACTGAAACGTGTATGGATGCAAAACAAAACCAAGTAAACACACTCAAATTATTAGCACGGATGGTTACAAGAAGAACCATCAACATCCACCAGGCAACCTTTCCATTCTATAAAAGGTATTTGATCCAAAATACAGCAAAAGCAGTAATATTATTAAATATTTGTACTATTTAAAATAACTGTTTTCTATTTGAATATATTTTAAAATCTAATTTATTCCTGTGATTTCAAAGCTAAATTTTCAGCATCATTACTCCCGTCTTCAGTGTCACATGATTCTTTAGAAATAATTTGAATATGTATATTTACTGTTCAAGAAACATGTATTATTATTATCAATATATAAAACAGTTGAGTACATTTTTTTCAGGATTCTTGGGTAAATAGAAATATCCAAAGATCAGCATTTATCTGAAATAAATTCAAAAGCTTGGACTTTTGGGGAAAGAAATTATAGAAATTAATACTTTTATTTAGCAGGGATGCTTTAAGTTGACCAAAAGTGATGATAAAGACATTTATAATGTTACAAAATATTTCAGATAAATGCTGTTGCAATAATGCAATAATAATAATAAAAATAATAATAAATGTCAGCAAATCAGAATATTAGAATGATTTCTGAAGGATAATGTGTCTGGAGTAATGATGCTAAAATTCAGCTTTGAAATCACAGAAATAAATTACATTTTTAAATATATTCAAATAGAAAACATTTATTTTAAATAGTAAAAATATTTCAGAATTTTGGATCAAATAAATGCAGGCTTGGTACGCAGAAGAACCTTCTTTAAAAAACATTAAAAATCTTACTTTTGACTGTTAGTGTACTTTTAACAAAAAATAACGGCTACGTTCCAAAGGTGAACGAAGGTCTTACGGGTTTGGAACGACATGAGGGTGAGTAATTAATGACAGAATTTTCATCTTTGGGTAAACTTTAACATACACATAATAATATAACTAAAAATACATTTTTAAGAAATAGATTCTGGTGTCTAAGTTACTAAATATAGTACATATACGCATTTCCATTTAATGTAGGCATAATATTTCTCCTAAGTATTGTGCAACTACAACGTGACAGTAATATGCAACATAATGACACCCCGTTTTAGGAATGTGTCGAGCGCTGCACTCCCTGTCTCCCGCGTCCCACAATTCCCACTTTGTTATATGTGGGTCAGCATTAATGTATGCAGCACCTGAGCTAATTGGTGCAGCACAGAACCTCAAAAGACTCTGTAATCACAGAAAAAAACAGATCAGACTATCAAAGTACAAACGGGACAAGCCATCCATTTTAATGCAGTTAATCTACGTGCGATGGTCTGCACAGATGGATAGTCAAACAGAAAGTCGCTGTGATGCTGACTGTGAGGGGAGCTGACAGCTTACAATTTCGAGGCAGCAGTCGAGGGGAACAAAGCTGTCAGAAAGGTGACTGTAAAGGACGATGGGGACTGTGAGGAGTTATGGATGTAAAAAGCATAGATGTATGGCACAAAAGAGGAGAATAGAGAGCAAATGGATGGGATACAAAGCAGCAGCAGCACTGGAGCTTGCAGCTCTGCTCCCCAGGCAGGTTCATACACTTTACTGCATTGCAGAGGAAAAAAAAAGGGTGGTGTTGTAGGGGGTTGGTTAACACACACACACACACATATGCGTACACAAACACACAAGTACTTGCACAAACTCTCAAAAGCTTCACTTCTCTCTCTCCTCACCGATCAGCAAAGATTATTCTTGTGCTGAATTATTTAAACAGTCAGGGATGGTGTTTTCCTTTAAAACAGTAACCCTAAATAAAGAGATTTGCTGCTCTTACAGTATACTGACTGGATGAAAGTGCACTTAAGAGGTTAGAACTGATCGATACATTAACATGAGCTCATTTACATGCAAATGCAAATTAGCGCATACATTTGAACACACTCAGGTAACATAATGACATTGCTGTGGATGGGTAACCTCTGCTGTCCACCTGTCTCGATAGCTGAAGTCTGACCCTGATCTGTCCTCTGGAACCCGCTGTGGAGTACAGAGTAAGGCTAACCACTGCTAGAAACCACGCCAGGGCCTATTTTGGCAGCAAAGTTTTCATGTCCTCGCTTGATCCTCCATTGCAAGGTTAAGCGATCACATGCTAGAGGGAGGAGATATGCCCTAAATAGATAATGGTAATCTCCTAATAGATAAAATCCCTCCATTGGCACTTCTAGTAAAAAGTTACATTGAGATGCAATGAGACAATCTTGTACTTGTAAGTACTGAGGAAACTACATATGCATAATGTTATTCTGGATTGGTGCTGGATCCAAATGTAATGTGAGGGCGGCCAGTCAGCCTACAGGAGGAGGAGGTGTTGTACTGTGTGTGGGGGGAGGGGGTGTTTATTACAAACATAAATGTCAGTTTTTACTATAACAATCCACACAAAGAATGGTGTTACCAACATTTTAACGGTTTTAAACAACATTCATTATACTCCCCTTTTCCATCTACAGTTGAGGTCAAAAGTTTACATACACCTTGCAATCTGCAAAACGTTAATTATTTCACCAAAATAAGAGGGATCATACAAAATGCATGTTATGTTTTATTTAGTACTGACCTGAATAAGATATTCCACATAAAAGACGATTACATACAGTTCACAAAAAGAAAATAATAGTTGAATTTATAAAAATGACCCTGTTCAAAAGTTTACATACACTTGATTCTTAATACTGTGTTATTACCTGGATGATTCACAGCTGTGTTTTTTTTCCAGTCCCTTGTTTGCCCTAAACAGTTAAACTGCCCGCTGTTCTTCAGAAAAATCCTTCAGGTCCCACAAATTCTTTGGTTTTTCAGCATTTTTGTGTATCTGAACCATTTCCAACAATGACTGTATGATTTTGAGATACATTTTTTCACACTGGAGACAAATGAGGTACTATTATATGCAGCTATTACAGAAGGTTCAAACACTCACTGATGCTCCAGATGGAAACACGATGGGGGGTGAAAACTTTTTGAATTTGAAGATCAAGGTAAATTTAACTTATTTTGTCTTCTGGGGAACATGCAAGTATCTTCTGTAGCTTCTGAAGGGCAGTACTAAATGAAAAAAAAAAAAGATATTTGGCAAAATAAGAAAAATGTACACATCTTCATTCTGTTCAAAAGTTTACACCCCTGGCTCTTAATGCATTGTTTTTCCATCTGGAGCATCAGTGACTGTTTGAACCTTCTATAATAGCTGCATATAACAGTCCCTCATTTGTCCCCAGTGTGAAAAATGGATTTTAAAATCATACAGTCATTGTTGGAAATGGTTCAAATACACAAAAATGCTGAAAAACCAAAAAAATTGTGGGAGCTGAAGAATTTTTCTGAAGAACAGCGCGCAGTTTAAATGTTCAGGACAAACAAGGGACTCACGAACAACTATTACTAAACAAAAAAACACAGCCGTGGGTCATTCAGGTAACAACACAGTATTAAGAATCAAGTGTATGTAAACTTTTGAACA
>JAHKKF010513200.1:0-25542 GCA_019740295.1 Labeo calbasu
AACTGATTCACTAAAATTAATTAAACTTTCCATATGAGAGTGAGAGCCATTTGTAGCAAACCAACTGAAAAAATCCTCTGTTGATCTCACAAAAGACCTCTTAGATGCTACAGCACTTGCAGTTCATTCAAGTCGTCTCTTCAAGCAGTGTTTCTATGCCAAACTGTGCTTATACTCCAGCAATAAGTTGAGTTCTTCCCTGCTTGTGTCTGTCAGAGAGGGTTCCTGTGTAGAGAGGGAATGAAGTGTCAGAGATCACTTGACAGTGGTCCCCAAGGTGCAGCTCTTCAGGGCTAAAGTGTGTGAGAAGAGAATCAACTCCCACTCCATTTCCTGTCCTCCCCCCCCAACCCTCCATTTTCTGCCTGGATGAACCAATAGTCTGCCTGAGAGCATGCAGTAGGTCCCACCTGGACCATCCAAAGCAAAAAAGCACAAGAGCGAGCAGGACAGAGATGGAGAAAGGAAAGAGGGAATATTTAGGAAACGGCTAAGTTTTCTAAAACCAGAAAGATGGAAAGTGGAAAGAAGTGGCCGGAGGTTGAAGGTCAATCGTATGGAGATTCATACCTTTCTTGTTTTGAAGGTAAGTCAGTTTTGGACAGCACAGCCCCACTGTCACCGTCCCTGGAGACTGAAGAAAGAGTGTTCACTCACATGAATGACATTTAATTTGTTTCATGAAAAGAGTGCTCATATATTGAACAAGCACTGTTGTCTGTGTTTGGAGTTTGGAATGGAAATAAAGCTTTTGCTCATGTGCTGCTTCTCCAGTCCAACAAAAAACCTGTCAATCAAAGGACTGGCAATTTGTATTTGCCTGTAACAGTGAATGATGGTCTCTTCATCTATGTAAACACACCCGTCTCCACACATTCATCTTCCACTGCCTCAATCATTGAGACAAACAGTTCAGTAGATTATGATGTAACTCTATCAAGCAGCTGTCCATCTGGGAGCTCCATTTAAAGGCCTGCAGTGGTAGGACGTCCCACAGTCTGTCGGTTTCATTCTGATCTACATCAGACCGGGACATCGGAGAGATTCAAACATGTTTTGTCAATTCACTCTCCTTCTTGTGTATTAACACTTTTGGTTGTGGAACATGATGATTTTATTGGAAGTTTGAGGTATACCTGAAGTAAATATTTCAGATACACCTCAGTTATTTTTTTATATATATATATTTAGTCAATTTGTTATAGTAATATTTGAATTTTTTTTCTTTCTTTCTCCATTACTGAGCAAAAATGTCAGAAAATAAATTAAATTTAAGTCGCAATCATGCAAAACAAATAATAAAATATTTCACTGAGTGCACAAACAAATAAGTAGTCATGATTATTTTATACAGAATAGTGTAATCAACTGTATTACATGTGCTGTGAGTCCAAACAATGAATTAGGTGGTTACAGTGCTTTCAAACGGATGTCTATCAGTGTTTCAGTCTCTAATGAAAAGACTTCTGGATAGCAGGAACAAAGTGTTAAGTAAATGCACTGAAGTGCCCTCATGCATTATACATATTAAATGAACTCTGGCAGACCAAACCTCTCAGCTACAATAAAGAGAGAGTACAGAGGTGGCTGAGAGACACATTTAAGGTACTGTATGTGATAAAGGATTGATTGATGTCCAAAAATATATGTGAGACCCAAAATGTGACTCTTCTATAACTTTTTGCACTTTTTGATTTGGCTTTAAAAAGACTTGTTAAATGAAGAAAATCTTTAACAAAAGAGAATAAATGCATAACTAAGGACAGACCTTTGTCAAACTGTCCAGTAAGGAACTTCTGTATCACTCTTAAAATGTTTTATTTTATTATTATTATTTTTTTTTATTGTTACCAGACAAAACATGTTTTACTTATTTGGTGACATTTCATTTTACAGTAAGATGCAATAACCCTGAACCAAATCCTAACCCTAAGTACATGTTGTTAATTAATATTACTCAATACCTAAACATACAATTACACTGTAATAAGGATGATTTAAAATATAGTTCTCATCCTTATAGGATGTCATTTTTAACTAAAGAACACATAAAATATTGTTTTAAGCAACACAGCTTTGAAATAGAAGATAAAGCTTCTCTTCATTTTTTTTCCACTTTATGCCACTTTTGTAGATTTGTAGATTTTTTTTTTTTTTTTTTACCAAATCTATTTTTACCATTAAATAGTATGTTTTTCTTTCAAATAGTTTTTAAATATGTGACCCTGGACCACAAAACAAGTCAGAAGTCAGATGGGTATATTGGTACAATACATTGCATTGGTCAAAATGATCAATTTTTTTCTTTTATACCAAAAATCATTAGGATATTAAGTAAAGTTCATGTTCCATGAAGATATTTTGTAAATTTCCTACTGTAAATATATCTAAACTTAATTTTTGATTAGTAATATGCATTGCTAAGAACTTCATTTGGACAACTTTAAAGGCAATTTTCTCATTTATTTTTTATTTTATTTTATAATTATTATTATTATTATTTTTTTGCATCCTCCGATTCCAAATTTTCAAATAGTTGTATCTTGGTCAAATATTGTCCTATCCTAACAAACCATACATCAATGGAAATTATTATTTATTCAGCTTTTTGGTATCTTGTTTTGAGAGAACTTTATTTTCAGACGACTCATTAATCTAACTCTTTGCTATTAAAAGTAAACATAACATTATCAAACATTTCAACATGCTTCTATCTATCTATCTATCTATCTATCTATACATCCACAATATAACTTACTGTAATTACCAAGTCTGTTATTGTTAATGTAAGCCATATTTTACACAGCACTGTACTATTGCCCTGTTTTTTGATAGATATCGATCTAAGACTGTGATTTTTTTTTTATGTTGGTTTTATAATTCAAGATTTTTTTTCAACCAATTCAGTGTTATTTAATGGTACAAAAGTGTTTGATAACTACATAGAAAGGCAATTATGGTAATCGTTTCTGGGCGGTCATCAATCATGTGCGATCGAGCTGTCTGTGCACTGGAGTCAGATGTGTGATTGGCTGCTGGCGGGCAGGGAAACTGAACACGTCCTCATTAATGTGAGCGAGACCCCGCGGGCTCTTCACGAGGACACAAGCGCATCGTTTGACTCTGAAGTTATACAGCCGCAATATAAAGTGTTCCGCTGTGTGAACAACAACTTTTGGCGTGATTCGCGTTTGTTTGCTGGACCTTTAAATCTGATGCTGTGACGTCAGCGCCACCGGTGTTTAAAACAACGTGCAACCGAGCCAACATTTGTTATGATTTTTTTTCAACTTGAAGTACAGCGCTGCACCAAGCTGAATCTGTGTCATACTGCACTTTTTTTTTTTTTGCTATTTGTATTGTTGGTTGAGTAAGAAACATACAGAAACAAGCACGGGACGTTTAGCTCCAGTTAATGGAAGATTTTCTTGATGAACTGATGACCCGCAGCGGGACTGCAGCTTTCTCTGGGCTGGACACTCATCATGTCATTTACACAGTTTGGCTATTCATATCCTGCAGCACCACAGGTAACTTTTTTATACACTTCCACACTTCACTTTACAGTGCCAGATGTTAATATGATTAATTGAGAATGCTCTGTTAGTTAAGTGTAACTGAGTGATTCTTCAATTAGGGGAAATGTTCTGACCTAGTGATTTTAAAGAAATCATTTAATCATATGTTTATAGCTTTAAACTTTATTACTGTCGTTTAAATCACTTTAAAAAACTTTTTACTCCTTTATATTGTTGAAAGAATAAAGAATTTCTCTATTGTGGACTTCACTTAAATCTGTTAACTTTCCTTTTATAATCAATTAATGAAAATGTGTTAAAATCAGGGAAAATCTGAGAAATTTTACTTTTCACTTCTCTTTATGTGAACTATATATAACTTTATATTTTTCTTGAATTTTAATTTTATGATTTTTAAAATGATCACTGTCCCACTGCTGTCATAGCTATCACATCAAGAATTAAAAAATAAAAAAATATATTTTCTTATTTTATGTATATTTGTTTATGATGAAAATGAGATGTGACAGGGAGGCATATTTTTGCCAGAACATAACAGTTTTGAAGAAATAAATAAATGTAATGTGTTAAATAAATATATTATTTTATATGTTTTTTTTATAAATATAATTCATTCAGAGATTGAATCTTAAAGTTACTCATTATCAGTAATATATTTGACATCTCAATTTTTTTATTTCTCCAATAATTTTTTACATATTTTAATAAATAAATTGTTACATTTACTGCTAACATGTTAAATTAGCTAGTGTAAGAAATTTGTCAAAAAAAAAAACAAAAAAAAAAAGAGAGAAAAATGTCTTTACCATCATAGATCATTACCCTAAATATTAAATTTCCACAACATCTTATATTATTCCAAAATCCACATGAAGGTCCATGTTCAGATCTTTATAACATGACTTGTGATAAATGTTTGAAATTAAATATAAATACATTGTGGAAGTGTCCTTTTACAAGATGTCATGTAGCCAGAAGTGTCTCTAATTGAAGAATAACCCAAATGCAATGCAACAGTAACTCTATAATGTCAAATTAAAATATTTTTCATAAACGGTTTACTTGTGTAACTAATCTGACCATAAATGGGAATAACACTGGAGATGTTCTTTTAACTAATTTTAAATCATTAATTAAATGCGGAAATATTTGTGTAACGTGTTCCACAGTTTTCAAGGACATGCTAAAGCTCTTTGTCCTTTCTTTGACAGCTTTTAATGTCTTCTAACGCTCTGAGCGCCTGCTATGAGTCTGGTGGTTCACTGCTGGACTCTGGAGTGGCAGCTTCTCCTCAAAACTCACTTTATTGCCCGGTATATGAAAGTAGGCTTGTGGCCTCCAGCCGTCATGACCTGATCCCTACTGCTGTCTATGGCAATTCCTGCTCAAAGAGTCATGGTTATGATACCTGCAGCACTTATGGTCCAGATTCAACCTCATACTATCCACTGGTATGCATTTCTTTGATTTGTTTCAATAAACATATGATATTTCATAGGGGTGAACAATACCAGCAGTGTCCAGAAAGTTTCCCCACTCATTGGTTATTTTTTATGCTTTATATTAGGGTAAACTCAGTGAGAAAGATGGAGTGGCAACAGGACATTCAAGAGTCAGCCAAAGCTCTGCATACTACCCTTACGACTACTCAATCGGACAGTACCAGTATGACAGATATGGGTAAGGATGATCACCTCCTTATTGTTATTCTGGTTGCATCAATGGATTGTTTGCACAATAGCTGTATTTGAAAATTCTGCATCCAACTTTTAAACAAATGCACTACTTGTGTTATTTAGATATGGATCGGTAGATGTGGGCACAAGAAGAAAAAATGCTACCAGGGAGACCACCAGCACACTGAAAGCATGGCTGCAGGAACATAAAAAGAACCCGTATCCCACCAAGGGCGAGAAAATCATGCTGGCCATCATCACTAAGATGACCCTGACGCAGGTGTCCACCTGGTTCGCCAACGCACGGCGAAGACTCAAGAAGGAAAACAAAATGACGTGGTCACCACGCAACAAGACCTCAGATGAGAAAGAGTGTGATGATGACCAAGATGATATGGACGAATCGCAGGGAGAGCCAATAAAAAATGAACAAGAATTCAATGGTTTGTTCAAAGCTTTTTGATGTTACTCTTGGTATAAAAGGATATTGTTCAGATAGCATAGGCTATATCCATACTCAGAACTTAAGCAAATTGCTGTTGCTAGGTTATAGTCCAAAAATTGCACTTCTGTATGCACTGCAGTTACAGTTAGACATTTCAGGCCTGTTCACATCAAGAACAATAACCTTTTTTAATGCTTTATTATCAACAAATAGCATGTACAAAAACATAACACAACAGGGAAATGTTTTAAAAATAACTCAGTGGTAGCAATAAAGAAGAAGAAGAAAAAGGAGGACAAATGAATTACCCACCATATTTTTCAATGCGGAAGTAAGCTGTTTTCTGTGAGTGTGTTTGACTTCCGGTTCATTAGCCGCTGTAGGGAAATAAAGAGAAGAACAACAAAGTAAACGGTAAAATGTTTTGCACTACGTACCAGCGTGTTCGTAATTTAGGTAATACTTTAAAATAATATAGTAAGACACACTGGTTTGCAATATCAAGCAGCAAAACGAGCTGTTTTGTACAGCTGAAAATAGCTGAAAGTCCATGAAACCGGAAGCCAGACCCATTAAATTTACAAATGGCGCACCCGCTCTTACGGGAAAAATATGGTGGATAAAGACAACAGTAACTACATTAATGTCCGTACCAAAGCATCATAATCTTATTTATTATAAGTGCACACTGCAGTTTTTTTTTGGTCTGCTGCTTTAAATGTTCGAGCATTTAAAAGAAAGATGAATAATTGGCTATCAACTTTTTATTATTTCATCAGCTGGAAAAAAAGTGATTTATTCTGAATGCGATTTATTCTTCAATGCAAAAGTAAGCTTATGGGCGAGACTTCCGGTTCATTAGTCTCTATAGTGAAATAATGAGAAGAATAACTACGTGCAGTAAACGGTAAAACTGTTTGCACTACAAACCAGTGCGTTTATAAATAAGACATGGGCGTCAGAGCCATTGTATGTGGGTGGGACAGGACCCACCCACTTTGGAAGACCAATGATATTGAACCCACCCACTTTTACTGTCTCTAATTCAGCAAATACATGAGGAATGCCCTAGTAAATTAACTATTTTTTGCTACAGTCTTGAATTCCACGCTACTTCTTTCTTAAATCCATTCCACTTGGCCCATATAAATGAACTCATCTGAGCTTACCTCCCACCCGATACTTTATTTCAGCCTTAGATTGTTTCCTTTGTTTTTATCTTCACTGAAAACAAATGTCTTTCCATTGTGATATAAGAAAAAAAGAAAAAACAAAAAAGAAGAACGATTTCGGCAAAAGGCGGACGCGAATTCGGGTCTCTCGCATCAAAAATAATGTGTTGCACGCATTATCATTTATGCTGCTGGAAATATAATTTAAACGTCGTCTTTTGTAATGCCCATGAAATAAGATAACACATTAAAATAATGTGATAAAACACGCCAATTTGCGATATCAAGCAGCAAAACAAGCTGTTTTGTACACTAAAAAACCTGGATGCCATGAGATGGCAAGCCAGACCCATAAAATTTACAAATGGCCACGCCCGTTCTTATGGCAAAATAAGGTGGATATGGTAGCGTCGTGACTTTCCTATTCTCAAAGAATTGCGATTATTAAATCTTTATAGTTGTAGTTAATGTCCTTGGTGTGAACGGGTCTTTATTCAATTTATTCATTATATTCAGTGTTTTTATATTCTGTTTAAATATTTGTTTCATAACTCCAGACAACCTTGGAAAAGATGATGCGGATCAACTTCACAGCGATCTGGAAGATTTCGATCTAGTGGAATCAGATGGCTCCGAGTGCGAATCGAAACCATCCTTTGTCATGCGCGTTCGCTCAGAGACCAGCGAATGTCCAGATAACCAATTTAAAGAGGCTTTTCACGAATCCGTTACCGAGCTCCCGACAGATATCCATGAATTTAATGAAGACTGCTTAAGACCTACCGCTGAAGACAACCAGACAGCAAAGTTCTACCTTCAGCATGGCCAAAAGACCATTGAGACCAAGCCAAAAATCTGGTCGCTTGCACAGACTGCTACGTCGTTAAACCAAGCCGATTACTTATCATGCATGCATAAAGAAACGTCGTGCTCTTCTTCAAACTGTGACTCAGACTCAGACATAACAAAGAGGAAACAAGAGTCTCCAGTGGCCACACTTAGGAACTGGGTTGACGGTGTGTTTCACGATCCTTTATTCAGGCACACCAACTTAAACCAAACTTTCAGCAACTCCACAGAGTTATGGACTGAAGCCATTTCCTCGCAGAATAACTACAGTGAACACTCAGGACCTATTTCTTCCTCTCAGCATACTTCATAACTGTGACGCTGTTTTTATTCATACGTGTTGGTTGCACCAAACTGAATAGTTAAGCCATCACAAAACCCACACGCTAGGTTTGGAATTTTATCGTGCTAATGTCTTAATTATTAGTTTCATTCTGTAAGCTGTTGTCATATAAGACCTTCTGAAAGTCTGATTAACTTTATATTTAGATCTTACCAACAGAGCAACGTAGATTTAGGACGATTGGCACCTTTTCACTTAAGAAAAAATCAGGTTCTGTCTTTGTTCAAGAAAGTGATCACTGCTGTATAATAGCACGGTACTCAGATTTCCCCCAGTCTTAAGTCTCAGTTGCTGATCTCGCATTCCCAAAAATAAAGAGTCATTTTGTGGGGAAAAAAAACCCATGATCGCTGTCCGTGGTGCTGAAATTCTCACAAGAGCACGTTTATACATTTATTGTTTGAATGATGTTTTTCCCAATGGAATCATACAACATGATTTTACATACCATACATCAATAACCTGAACCATTCCACACAATGTCTTTTAGACCGGTAGTTATAATCACTCAGTCGTGATAAATGCAAGTACTCAAGGGGTTATAATGCTAAACTGTTAACTCAATTGTACTTCTAAAAGTCGTAGTCAGTGAAGCGTTGTTTTCATTAAGTGACTGATATGGCAAGCTATTTTAACATTTATCCCTTAAAACGAACTAGTATCTTATTTTTTATGTTAATATATTATAATTTTTCTAGTGCTTATATTTGTGCTTTTATTAGTATTGGTTTTATGAGTATTTTGAATTACCAGTAAGTAATCCAGTAGTGACTAGTATCTTTTTTAATGTCACAAAAGTGGATCAACTTGTCAAACGCCATTCTGGATTTTGACGTTCGCTTGTATTGTGGCTCTAAATGGTCAAACACCTTTTAAAATGCTTGCTACAGATGTGAAAAACGCAGAAAATTGAACCTGATCGGAATTTTTTTAATGACAGACGAATGTGATTGACACAACGTGAGGTCTTTTATATATATATATATATATATATATATATTTTAACGCGCAAGAATAGTTACTAGTACAACTGGAAAAAGTACTAGAAACAGCTGGAATAAATTAGCAGGAAGTGAACATTTGAAATCTGATCCACAGATCCCAATTACAAACTGGAATAAATATTAATGTTTACTGATTAGTTACTAGTGCTAGTACTAGGGAAATATATAGCTGTTACTGGATTACATACTAGTAATTAAAAACTACTAGTAGCAGCAAAACATATGTAATGGTTAAAATGGCTTGCCATAATGTCAACAAGGAATTGGAGCCATTTAGAGCCACCTGAGACATGAGCAAACTCAGCCTGTGAAACTGGATGCTAACTTTTTAAAAACCAACAAGGAAGAAAGACAAATTGCGTTTGACAGTCTAATCCTAACCCCTGGTGAGAGAAGTGAAGTAACTTATGATTTAACAAATCCTGAATGAAGTAGACAGATTGGCCTCTCACTGTTTTATCTGTGATCATTTGAAATCCCCATGGTACAGATAACTGGCACAGCCATTAAAATGACTCCATCACTGAATGTATCCGGCTGAAGATTCTCTGGAGGAAAAATCGTCTCAGGTCGATTTATCAAGATAGAATATGTACAGAAACTCAAAAAAACTAAAAGAAAAACAACAACAACAACATTTGTTTGCATTATTTGCTTATTGCAAAGGCAATTTTTTAGCAGAATACACTAGTTCGTGCATATTTCGCATAACTCTATATAAAATTGCCTAAAAGTTTCGGAGATCGGCTGTTGTGTGTAATTGCGCGCTTGAAGCTTGCCTCGTTATTTTTTGTTCATTCTCTACAGTTTGAAGCTTGGGATGATGATGATAAAGTATTCATTAGAACAGAGGAGAACCTGCCACAACCTTGTATGGGATTAACGATTTTAGGCTGAATTATTCAGGACGAATTCATCCGAGAATTCCTTTCTTTTTCGGCTTTATAAATAACTTACATTTAAGGTAATAAATAATGACATCCAGGCGTTCAGTAAAGAAACTCGCTGCACACTACAGAAATGGGAAATCCCATTTTCGTATTCACACTTAAAACAGAACTCAATTAGTCTGTTGGATAGATATTATTATTATTATTATTATTATTATTATTATTATTATTAAATATAGCCTGTGTTAATCACTTCTAAGCAATCTTTTCTTAAGAAAAAGAATGTTATAACACATTTGGGGACAAAATAAAACCTTAAACTTCCAGCTTAGTTGGACTCACAAGTAATTTTACCGTGCTAACACAACACTCCAAGCATGTAATGTCATCAAGTCTTGTTAGTTATTCACAATATGGATTACAAGATTGGGATGTGTTGAGATTTTGTGTTAACCACAGGAGGTCAAGTAAAACACAAACACTGCAAGCTGTAAACATCATGGTGTCACAGGATCAGAGCACCAGATCAGCAGAACATCTGATCTGTTAGCGATTTATCTTATTCAGAGCCATGTTACAACAGCAAAATAATAAAACAACAATATAAACGTGCTGAAAACTTTTCTAAAGGTTAACAAAACAACAGCTTTTCTTTCACTACGGTGGATCTCAGTCCTAAATCTTTAGTACGCACACACATAAACTCTCTTCAGGCCATAGTCGGAAGAGTCTGTATTAGCTTTGAGAAACATGACACAATCTCCTGAGTAAAGGTCATGACTATAGTACACGGGGCAGAAGAAAATTAGTGCAGACAATTAGGTGAAGTCAGCGGTCATATCACAGAACACTACAGTTTCTTTTTGACAGTGTGGAAAAGTAGCCTAATTATAAAAGAGAAGCAGCCAATCCATTCGTGTGGCGAAAGACAGCTCGGTAACTTGCATAAGATAATATGCTAGATAATATGCTAAAGAACGTCAGAATGTTAGCGTCCACACCAACGGACGAGAACGTTCTATTTATTACCGGCTCAACTTTCGCGCGCTTTGAAGTCGGCTTGATTCTGACTGGCTCTGAATGTTTTTATCGTTCACCAGCTGAAAAAAAAATCGTTCCGGAAGTGATTCGAACAATTACCTATCGCTATTTAAATCAGCAATTTAAACCGTGAAAGACGACGTTTTCTGAGAACCTGCAACGTCCTTCTGTATCTCTGCTAGCTCCATTTTAGCTTCATGAATAATAGAGAGCACTTTTCTATGCAGCACAATTCATATGCTCAGTTTCACCCCAAGATTTTGCTCAGAGCAATGTTTAAACAAGCCAACCACCTGCAATTTAGGCGGCTCCTGATAAAGGGAAAATCCACAGCCTTTAACAATGAAGCCTTCCCCTTACCTATCACACATATTGGACAGGACACAGCGCAGATGAGGGTTAATTGGCATCACGCTGTCTCTTGCCTTCTGTCACCAGCCCCAATTATAGCAGCATGGCTGCCTTTCTCTCAACCTGAGGGGCCTCCAGCCGGAAAACTCAGTTCCACTGCATGCACCACTAGAGACCGGGCTTCCTCCGCACTGCCACAAGGCCAATTTGGCATGGCCGTGCCGGCAGAGAATACTCTTGATGAAATATATATATGATCTTCCTCAAACATGTATTGTTCCGCACTAGTGTTTCTTATCAGACTAAATCCCCCTTGACATTCTCCCAACTTAGCAGGAACGCAGCTCACCAGTGCTTAAAGATGCAGGTTGCTCTCTTCTTTCACCCTATGCTCCCTTTCATGTCATCCTGCCTAGAAGTGCTTCAGAAACATTGCTGAAAGTAAAATGAACACCGTACCTATCCTATAGAGTCTGAGTAAGAAAATGTCAATTTGTGTAAGTGAACCTGTTAGCTGACCGGTCTTATAAGGTCTTCTTTCAGAGCAAGAAGACCAGAGTTTCTGATTATAGGCCTACACGAGACATATCAGATCATTTAGAGCATATGCGTTACATTCTCGCAAGGTATTGCACATATAAACTGACTGAATCAAAACTGAAAGGACCGATTTAGTCGATTTAACTTCTAAACAAGAAATTTCCTGGTAAAAAAAAAATAAAAAATAAATAAAATAAATAAACGCATTACCCAGAAGTGACAGTCTACTCTTAAAAATAAAGGCTGTTTATTGCCATTGGTGGTTCCATGAAAGGCTCCACCTTTCTTCCATGAAACATTTTGGTTTTATGAAAATTCTATTAAGGTTCTTCATAGTGGGAAAAAAAGTCTGATAATTACAAGGAAAAAATTAAATTAATAACTGTTCACTGAAAGGTTCTTTGGGGAACCAAACAAAGTCTGTGGAGAGTTAGCTTTTCAAAGTTATAAAGTACGCTTTATAAGAAAGTACTACTTCAGCCTTTAAAGTAAAATTTCACTAGCCATTTCTGATTGAAAATTATTATAAGTAAATCTTACAAACATTCAAATCAAAAACATTTCAAAACAAAACACTGACATGACACAGACTATTTACATTATACTTCCTTCAAGTGTTGACAGCATTGAAAAGACCATGTACGCCCTCTGTCTGTGAATACTGGAATAAACCATGTGCATATTCTACAACACTTGTACAGCATGATATTCCACCCTTGAGATACATGCTTGGAAAAGTGCAAAAGACACCAGAAAA
This sequence comes from Labeo calbasu, assembly GCA_019740295.1. Classification (NCBI taxonomy): domain Eukaryota; kingdom Metazoa; phylum Chordata; class Actinopteri; order Cypriniformes; family Cyprinidae; genus Labeo; species Labeo calbasu. The sequence continues at coordinate 12,608 of JAHKKF010513200.1, forward strand.
TTAAAGAACTAAAAACCATAACAATTTTAAGTTATAGTAATATTTTATTGTACAGAGAATAGAATTACATATCTTCAACGGTGAATAATGTATAGCCCACACAGACAAGAGACAGTTCTTCAGTGATGATGCTTCTGCTTAAACTGCAGCCCACAGTATCCACATGTGCCAATTTTGGTGTCCTTGTCCTGTGAAAAGATTGAAAATAATTAATGCATGACGCTATAATAAATGTTACATACAATATGCAAACAGACATGTTTTAATCTCTACACATTTGATGAGTTAAATTAAAAAAATTACATTAAGATTTTTTTTTTAATTCTGCTCACAAAGCCTGCATTTATTTAATCCAAAGTACAGCAAAAACAGTACAATTTTGAAATATTTTTACTATGTAAAATAACTTATCTATTTGAACATCCAACTTGGCACCATGATGGATTCTAACTTCCATTTGGGTGTTTTGTGTTCCGGTCTCCATAGAAATCCATGTTAAAACGGGTTAAAAAAAAGACTAGAAACACCAGAAACCAGGAATGTAAAGTACCGCTCCAGTCTGGCAAGACTTCCATGTTCAGAAAAAGGTGGACATTTTAAAATGCAATTTATTCCTGTGATTTCAAAGCTGAATTATTAGCATCATTACTCCAGTCATACGATTCTTCAGAAATCATTCTAATATTCTGATTTGCTGTTCAAAAACATTTATTATTAGTATTATGTTGAAAACAGTTGAGAAGATTTTTTTCAGGTTTTTTTGATGAATAGAAATTTCAGAAGAACAGCTTTTATATGATATAGAAATCTTTTGTAACATTATTAATTGTCTTTATCTTCAAATGTTGTCTTTATCATCACTTTTGATCAATTTAAAGCATCCTTGCTAAATAAAAGTATTCATTTCTAATATTTAAAAAAAAATATATATACATATTATATAGACTCCAAGCTTTTGAATGTTATAGGGTATAATGTTACAAAAGCTTTTTATTTCAGATAAATGCTGATCTTTGGATCTTTCTATTCATCAGAATATCCTGAAAAACATGTACTTAACTGTTTTAAATATAAACAATAATAAAAAATGTTGCTTGAACAGCAAATCAGCATATTAGAATGATTTCTGAAGGATCATGTGACACTGAAGACTGGAGTAATGATGTTGTACTTTGGATCAAATGAATGCAGGCTTTTTCAGCGTCTTCAGATTCACTAGAAACGTCCATGCAAGTGTGTTGGAGCTGGAGCTAAACTCTACAGGGCATTGGTCTTTCAGAAATATGATTGGACATCCTTGCTTTAGGCAGTGAAATAGAGTTTAGGGCACTTCCACAAGGCAGATGATCACTTGAAGTAATTTTGCCATTTATGATCACGTAATCTTGGGTTGCACATCATTCATTTTGAAAACGGAGTAAATTTATTTTAGATGCCTCCTGGAATTACAACTCAATAGAAAATACTCCTTGTTATGCATTTCTGCTGCTAGGTTATAAGAAAAAATGTTCCACTTCCAAATGTTCACCTTTCATATTTAGAAGCTGTTCTTAAATAAAATACTTGTTTACCAAGTTGATGTAAACTTTGGGGTGGCCGAGAGCCCCTCCGCCTCCATCACAGGACACCACTCTTGACTCTACATGTGTCACTGGTTCTTCAGCAACCAAGTTGATTGCAAAATTCTCATTCACCTGTATGAAAGATTAAAAGCTCCATGAGTGAACAAACTCAGATGATATTTTATATTAACTTATATAATGTTATATTTAGATTAATGCAGTGTTGAAATGGTTTAGAGAGCCTGTAATTTGTTTCCTTCACCTCTTTTTGTCTACCGATGAATCTAGCTCTTCTCACATCATTTTCGTCATAGACCTGAAACAAAAACATGACACTGTATATCACGACACTAACAGAGGCAGCAACATCCTTTATCATTCAGTTGCCTCTAAATGCACAAACTACTGCAGTACTGATATTAATTCGTTTAATATCCCATTAATTCCACAAGATCTGAGTCTTTTCTCACAAATAAATGCTAATAGAGATGAACAGGCGTGCATTTAATGCTTTAAAACGGCCTCACCTGCCCTGTGTGAGTAATTTTTTCTCCATAATTAGAAGCTTGAACGCTGTATTGATGGACTGGAACTGCAGACAACCTCAAGCCACTGAGCAAAGCCTTCGTATTTTTACCGAAGGACAAGATCCTTGGAAGGGTGGCTGCCATGTTTGCCTGTGATGATTACCCAACAGCCTTTGCGGTGTGTATAAAAACGCGTCATAGTTCTCTGCTGACCCCTGCTGGTCGAGAACAACTGAATTCATTTGTATTTCCATTATTTGTGCGTTCAAACATTTTCCATTTACGGTAGATTGTGCAACTTTATTTAAAACACCAACTTGTTATTTTATGTAACAGAACAGCCATTTATATATACAAGTATGAGTAAAGGTTCCACTGCTTGTACTGCGCACGCGTGCGTTATGACTTTTCTCAAAGTCATTACGTCACAGGAACTCGTAGAGTTTCCATCCGTCTGAAGCATGTTGCCTTCACATTGATGGTTTTGGATTAAATAATTGGCTTATATACGCGTTTCTATCGGGATTTGTAGACAGGTATGCGATGCGTGTTTTTTGTCTGTATGCCTGTTTGTAGTCATTGTATTAAACAAACATTAATATGCCGTTGAAGAGAATGTGTTCAGTCTTGCAAGCTAGCTAGCGGTCCACTAAGCTAAGCGTTACGTTTTTATTATTATGCCAGCTATGTTTTAATGAAGCCTTCTGCATAGCCTTTTAATAAGATTAGTGTTGTAGCATGCAGCTTTAAAATACGAATGAACAGGTCTTAAAAATAAATTAAGAATGAAAATTAATGCCAGTTGCGACCTAGCACTGATACATGTGTCAAAAGATATTTATCTGCTATTAGTTTGTAAAATAGCAGATTAATCAGAAATAATCACTTGAATGTGCTTAACATTGAAATTTGTGTTTGTTATATCGAAATAATTACATTTTCTCTAAGTATGCTCCAGTTCACAGACGATATACTCTGTATAGTTTAAAATAAATTGAATAATAATAATAATAATAATAATAATAATAATAATAATTAATAAATAAATAAATAAATAAATAAATAGAAAATATTATGTGTTTTAAAGAAACAATACTACTATATTTAGTTTTTCTAAACCTTTCCATAGCTTTGTCAGTTCACTATCAAATATTAGATATCAGTATTCATTCCCTAATTTTAAGTATAGTAGTTTGAAGTGGATCAAAACCTTTCATCAAAGTTGTTCTAAAACCAAAATGAAACCTGTTCTTGTCTTAGGACAACTTAAAACTGTTTTTTTTTTTGATCCACCTTAGATGTTGACTACTGTAGATCATATTAGCAGCTAGCAAACAGAAAACAGTAAGGGTACTGGACATTATACATGTCTGATATGAAAAAATATGGTTATTTTGTCAACATTTTCTAGAAAGAGCTGTAAAATCGTCTTGAATGATTCTGGAGTCTCAATTTTTGTGTTTACATTAATTCATATGTTCAACTACTACTATGAAAAAAAAAAAAAAAAAAAAAATATATATATATATATATATATATATATATATATATGGGACTTCATACACCTGAATGTTGTATTTTTTTTGTTTCACTAGGTGTTGACATCATGCTGCTGCCCTGTCTTATTGGTTCCTTGACTCGGCAGTTGTCTCAAGTTGCCAGATATGCTGCCTTCGGCTCCTTACCTGCAGTAGGTGCACAGAGATGCATCTCCAGCATCACAGCTGCAACGGCGCGATTCAGAGTCGTCGTCAACCCTATGTGCGAGCCACACTCTGCATTCCTCTCACCTCTACTTGGACGATGCCAGCAGCTCCTGTGTGTTCAACCATCCGCTGGGATGAAGACAAAAACTGCTCTCAAGAGACGCTGTAAAGACTGTTTTTTTGTGCGCCGCCGTGGAAGGCTGTTTGTTTTTTGCAAATCCCATCCCAGACACAAGCAGCGGCAGGGGTGAATTAATTGAGACCCTTGTGTGTTGTCGCCACTGACTGTTTCTCAAATGAAGGCTTGAGAATCACTTAAATGGTGTACTGAGCATGTAAAGATCATAGTTTCTAATAAAATTGTGACATCCTCATCTGAAAAGATGCTTGAAGATTTTGAGAATTATTCACATTTTGTTTCATATAAGTTCAGGAGCACAGCAGTTAATTAAGCGTATTTCAGGCCTTATTTACATGTGTAAACCCACTGAATTAAAAATGTAATATTAATGAATAGTGTATTTTGGATCATCTTCATGCTTTTCTGTCTGTGCAGTCTGTGTCGCATTTTTTTTTAAATCTTTTTTTAAATCACATTTTAAGATAAAACTGAGTGAATGCAGTTTGCACTAATAGTAAAAATATAGCAATAACCTATCTATAATTCAAAGGGTTGTCTTGCCACAGTGTTTGACCATTGGAATTCTTGGTCAGAAACTTAAATGAGCTAACATTCTTCCAGAAACATTAAAGTAATCTTTTTTTGGAATTGGAAAAATGTACTACTCGTTTCAGAATGATTAGAGAACATTCAAAATTAACATTCAAATGTTTGAAAAATGACCAAATGGAACTAAGAACATTCTGAAATAATGTTTTCATATATTACCAGTCAAGTTTTTGAACAGTAAGATTTGTAATGTTTGTTAAAGAATTCTGCTCACCAAGGCTGCATTTATTTGATCCAGAATACAGAAAAAGCAGAGTAGTAATATTGTGAAATAGTTTTACTATTTAAATTGACTGCTTTCTATTTGAATATATTTTAAAATATAATTTATTCCTGTCATCACAGCTACATTTTCAGCATCATTACTCCAATCTTTAAACCTGAAAAATTCTACTTCGCTGTTTTCAACATAATAATAATATTAATAATAGTTATTATCTTTTTATTTATTTTTTGAGCAGCAAATCATAATAGTAGAATGATTTCTGAAGGATCATGAGACTGGAGTAATAAGGCTAAAAATTCAGCGTTGAAATCACAGCAATACATTACATTTTAAAATATATTCAAATAGAAAACAGTTATTTTAAATAGCAAAAATATTTCAAAATGTTACTGTTTTTGCTGTGCTTTGGATCAAATAAATGCAGGCTTGGTGAGCATAAGAAACTTATTTAAAAGCATTAAAAATCTTATTTTATCGGGTAGTGTATATTAATGGGAATGTTAAAAAAAATCTTTAAATAATTAAAATGCAGAGTGATTTGCTAATTAATTATGCACACTGGAAAAGGAATATTAAATGTCAGAAAAGATCATAAAATTATGTAGAAAAACACGTATTTGACTTTTATCTATAGCATTAATTAAACAAATAATAATAATAATAATAATAATAATAATAAATAAGGCTGTCATACAATCAATCATGATTAATCGCATCCAAAATAAAAGTTTTTGTTTACTAATTTATGTGTGTACTGTGTATATTTTTATGTATATATAAATATACACACATGCATGTATATATTGAAGAAAAATGTTTATATATTAAAAAAATTTATATATAATAATTATATGAACATAAATACATACATGTAAATACATAAATATTTTCAAAATATTTACTGTATGTGTGTGTATTTATATATACATAATAAATATACACAGTATACACACATATATCATGCAAACAAAAACTTTTATTTTGGATGCGATTAATCGCGAATACTAATAAAAAAAAAAACACTAATAAAAAAGTACAATAAAAATAAAAACTATATTTCTTGGTTTTTCATGACTTCTTAATGGTCGTCGTTTGTCCAGCAGGGGGCGATGCTGCATTGCTGAGAGTTCAGGCGTCTTGGCTTAAATTCTTCTGTCTTTTCTTATTGTGGTTCTATAATAATTGGTTGTTCTAACGTGCACTAACATTCTCAAAATGCCATATACAATTATTTAAAGGGAGTGCCATGAAAGCAAACTAGTTTGAAAATGTGCACATGAAAAACCTAAGCTTTAAATGATATATCTAGGCAGAGTGAAATAATCCAATTCTTAAAGTCTTCATGCGAGTAGTGCTCCCTATCACTAAATACAGGAATGATCACCCTTCACAACGCTGCTCAGCTGTGGCCCGCTGTGTAAAAGTTGTTATGTTGACAAGATCCCAGCGGTTTAAACACGTGCGCTGTGCACATTAATAGGCATGTAAAAGATTCTCTAGGCAATAAAGCCGGAAATAAACAGCTTTCTGACCCTGCTGTCAAAAAACCGACAATTCTCAGTTGTTTTTACATGTTTGTTTAAGCTGTTGTGTCAGTCAACAACAAACTAACTATATAACAAACAATGATGTGTGAAGATCAAATAACTTGTTTAAATAAACAAATAAACATTTTTAAAATCTCCCATGTGTTTACAAAAATCCAGCACTCAGTTATAATACACCTCCGATGTGATGTCAGAACCTGCGTTTATCACGCATGCGCAGAGTGAAAACGCGCAAGATGCTGGTCGCTCGGTAATTTACAGGAGCGGACAGCGTCAAAAGCGAAGCCAAACACTGGTAGCTCAAAATCGACTTGAAGCGCATGTAAGACCAGGGAATTGGAAAAGTTTCTTAGTGTATAAGAGGAGCACCGCGTGGACGCATTTACTGATTACTTTTGCTTTTATTTTAAAGATATATGTTTACTCTTTCAGTATGAGGTTCCCTAACAGAAAACTACACACGGCGGTGGATGGAGAAGACTCGGGCGTTTCTGCACACTTCAAAAATCCCTTCGTGCACGAGTTGAGATTTACTCCTCTGCAGAAACTCAAGGTAAAGTAACTTTACCTTTCAACCACGTTAGGTTTACCCTCTTTGCAGAATACCAGAAAGAATGAAACATCTAGCATAAGTTACTGTCGCTAATTCACGTTACAGCACGCTATATGTCATCTGATTAGGATAAGTTAAGGACAGTAACACGTCGTGCGTCATCTGTCAAAAATATGCAGATAACCTTATCAACTGTTCCCAAATCAGCAGACTAGAAACATTATTTAAACAGGTGTAGACGCTCTGCAGGTCTCATACAGTTTGATTTTAATATTAGCAGTATATGTTGTTGTTTAACGTGCATTACTTTTTAGGATACACCTGTGCGATTGTTTTACATTTATGAAAAATAGGCTGTATAATTGTTAGATTCAAAAGCACCAGCTTATGTTTTATGGGGCGTGAAGCGCAATTCAAAGTGAACTGAAAAGCATTTGGGTGGAGCTTGTTTAAAATACAGATGTAAAGATATAAAACTCAGTTTGTCATTATTTCAATGACTGTTCAAATGCATTTTTAGTAGTTAAACAGTCTATTGTTGTTATAGTATACAGGTCATACCTGGAAATGTTTATGACACCCACTGGCTAGTTTGTAACAAGATCAGGGGAAACCAGAGTGGCAGTTCCTGGGAACTGAATATAAAAATGAAATAAAAATAAAAAAATAAATAGACATCTGTTATGATCTAAATCACATGCAGAGTATGATGATTTGTGGTGTTAACCAACCAAAAATGTCCATTGTGCAGCAAAATATTTTTTTTTTCATTGATATTCTGATGTAATTTATTTGAAAAGCATTTTTTTTCCTGGCACTTTGTTGCACTGAATCCCTGTGGTCCTGGAAAAAATGGAAATGTCAAGCAATTATAAAAAGTGTGATTTCCAGTCTGGGAAAACTTATGGAAATTATTACAATCTTAAAAGGGCATGGAAAAGCAATTTCTTCAGCTACAAATTACTCATATTCAACCATTTATTTATTATTACAGTTTGATCTAGTCATCACTGATGATCTAATACTGAATTGCAGATGATCTGAATTGCAGATCAGGGATAAAATGAATTTGTATTTGATGCACAGTTGTGTTCTGATGTAGAGGAACTGTAAAATAATTTCTAAAAAAAACCCAGCTATGTTAGTGCCCATGTGTTTTTAATTGCGTAGTGTTTTATTGCGGAGCTGGACGTGCCATCACTTATGTGACCCTGGACCACAAAACCAGTCATAAGGGTCAGTTTTTTGAAATTGAGATTTATGCGTGATCTTAAAGATGAATAAATACACTTTCCAGGGTTATGTTTGTTAGGATATGACAATATTTGGCTGAGATACAACTATTTAAAAATCTGGAATTGAGGGTGCATAAAAATCTAAATATTGAGAAAATCACCTTTGAAGTTGTCTAAAGTTTTGACATATTTACAGTAGAAAATTTACAAAAAACCTTATGGAACATGATCTTTACTTAATATCCTAATGATTTTTGGCATAAAGGAAAAATCGTAAATTTTGACCCATACAATGTATTGTTGGCTATTGCTACAAATATACCACTGCTACTTAAGACTGGTTTTGTGGTCCAGGGTCACATATAAGGTGTATGCTAAAATTAATAATTCCTGTGCACCTGTATTCATTCTGTTCATACTTTATTTGATTTTATACTTTATGTTCATACTCTATTTGATTTTATCAAGGGCTTTGGTGGTGCTTTCTATGGCTTGACAGAAGCTTGATTATGGGATGTGTTCCATCAAGTTCCCTGAGTGAAGGGGTTGGTGATATTTTGTGTTTTTAGTAAGTTGTTTTAAACTTTTTAGGAGTTTAACGTAGCTTGATCCATGCAGATCAATCAATTGCAAGGTATTTAGGAAACTTGCAATACATTTCACCATGTTGAGCCTTCACAACAAAACCCTGAAATGCCACTCATTTTTGTGAAATGTCACTCACTGGAGATATATGAGAAAACAAAGTTTTGAAGTCCTGCTCTCCTGATTTAACTGTCATCTCGATCCTCTCAGCCTTTCCTGTTGTTTGTGGAAAATGGAAAACAAAGCCATCAGTTGCTATCAGGCAGGAAATCCACCAGAGCCACTGATCTGGTAGTAGTTTAATTTATCCTTATTTCAGCAGGTGGAGAGACCCATCGAGAGGATATTATGGTCACTTTTTTATAAATCGGGCAAGGTGGACAATTGTTCACTAGGAAATAGTCAAGTGTCTATTCTCTTTTTTTTGGCCCCATTAGCCTACTGCTATTTTCTAATGTAGCCTTCTACACAACAGCAGTTTGTAAGATCCATGATAGGCTGTGATGATTCACCTGATTTCCATATGTATCAGATTCAAAGATAAATAGACCTTTGTTGGTATCATGCAAGATCTTTTTAATACCTTCAGGCCTGCGGGCTACATTCTATACACTATGAAAAAGCACAACATGTGTTACTGAATCTACTTGCTGTGTTGGAAATCTTAAGAAGCAGGTGATTCTTTTTCTTTGCCAGCTCTTTAAAAAAATGAGGAATAGTCTTACAGGAAAAGTTCACCACAAAATGAAAAATTGCAGAAAATTTACTCCGCCTCAGGCCATCCAAAATGTAAAGCATTTTGTGTCTGCATCAGAGTATATTTAGAGAAATTCAACATTACATCGCTTGCTCACCAGTGGATACTGTGCAGTGAATGGGTGCCGTCAGAATTAGAGCCCAAACAGCTGATAAAAACATTACAATAATCCACAAGTAATCACACAACTTCAGTCCATTAATTAACATATCATGAAGCACAAAGCTGTGTGTTTGTAAGAAACAAATCCATCAAGACGTTTTAATTTTAATAGAGAAGTCCACTTCCAAAACAAAGATTCACGTATAATGTACTCACCCCCTTGTCATCCAAGATGTTCATGTTTTTCTTTCTTCAGTTGTAAAGAAATTATGTTTTTTGAGGAAAACATTTCAGCATTTTTCTCCATATAATGAACTGGTGTGGTGCCCTGATTTTGAACTTCCAAAATGCAGTTTAAATGCGGCTTCAAATGATCCCAAATGTGGTTGCAAACAATCCCAGCTGAGGAAGAAGGGTCTTATCTTGCATAACGATTGGTTATTTTCATAAAAATAATACAATTTATATACTTTTTAACCTCAAATGTTCACCTTGTCTCACTCTGCCTGAACTGTTTTTTTTCTCCAGTTCATGACAGTTAGGGTATGTTGACAAACTCCCATCTCATGTTCTCCCTCAACTTCAAAATCATCTTATGCCGCTGTTTTACCTTTCTTGTTAAGGGTGTTTGATCTTCTTTGCATGTTCACTTTGCATAGACTGGGTCGGAACTTCTGCAGCGATGTAGGATGATTTTAAAATTATTTTTGAAGTTGAGGGAGAAAATACAATTGGAGTTTTTTGACATACCCTAACTGTCTTGAGCCAGAATACACAGAGTTCAGGGAGAGTAAGACAAGTTGAGCATTTGAGATTAAAAAGTATTTAAATTGCATTTTTTTAAAAATGAAAATAACTGATCTTTTTGCTAGATAAGACCCTTCTTCCTCAGCTGGGATCGTTTAGAACTGCATTTGGGATCGTTTGAAGCCGCGTTTAAACTGCATTTGGAAGTTCAAAATCTGGGCACCATATCAGTCTGTTATATGGAGAAAAATGCTGAAATGTTTTTCTCAAAAACCATAATTTCTTTACAACTGATGAAAGAAAGACACGAACATCTTGGATGACAATGGGGTGAGTACATTATATGTGAATCTTTGTTTAGGAAGTGGACTTCTCCTTTTAAACACTCACTTCTGGCCATAACATGAGTATCTATATAAAGCATCATCCAGTGAAACGTCTCCTCAAAATCCAAAAACAAATTTATTTAGAACAGTTTTGCATTGTTTTTTTTGCTTGTAAACAGTGCTTGGTCTTTGCATATTTCTCTCCTGATTCAGATGAGATTATGTACATATTTTTTTTTGTCTGGAATAAGCAGTATTGTGGATAGAGGACTCATATTTTACCTGAAAGCAATGGTTTGAAGGGAAAAAAAAATCTTGAATAGATTTGTTTCTTACGGACATGTACCTTTTTGCTTTAAAATACATTAATTGATGTAATTGACTCATCTACAAACTCATCTACATCTTGAATGCCCTGAGGACATTTTCATTTTTGGTGATCTGCTGCTTTAAGACTTCCGTTCTATAGATCTCTTGGTGTTGAAATGGCATCAGCCTTTGTCATTGAGCTGGCAGTACCAATGGAGAGATCATGAGTAGGCTTGGAAATTCCTGCCTCAAAGTCAAACATTTGCATGAAAGCTTCATCACGGAAAACCACTCTGGTCCACTCGGGTTTCTGTTGTCACTGATGACGTTGCTTCGCGTACGTGTCACAACAAGAGTCCTTTTAGTACTTTCTACTGTTGTGTAACATCCTTGAAAAACTATGATCAAAACAAGCAGAATTCCTTAAATTCTCTCTACTGTAACTGGTCCTCAGACATTGAGCTGTAACATGAGCACAGTCACGTCATGCTATCTGGAGGCACTGTAAGTCTTAGCGTGTTCCCTGTAGTGAGCGTAGAGCTTATGTTGTTAGAGATCACGATTGATGGTGATCCAAAGGGAATGTGGAGTGAGCTGGAGGATCTCCTCAACCGTACAACGCTGTGAAGTGCCCTCAGTGAGAATTGCTCTTAGCTGATGCTCACTAGAAGATTTACAAGAGTAATTTGCCTTGTAAACATGCATGATTGAGATGACATGTCAAGCCGTGTATCTTATGTATGGCCAAGGCTAATCCAGCAGCTTCCTGCTGTCTTCTCTCTGCACACTCTTTGATTGGTTTATAGTGTGATTGTTTACAAATCAGATTTGGGTTATGGCTTAGTTAAATGATCATCTGGCATTCATTGAGCTCTGTTTAGGAAGATCACATTCTTCTACAATGCTCAGGCCCTAAATCTCATCATCAATGTACATTTTCATATTCTGTACTGTAGTCTGACATGGTGGTTGACATGAATGTGGATGATCAGGTTTGAGCATACGTTAAGCATTCTATACCTCACTGTTCATTTGGCTGTGATTGTCTCAAATTCTCATGGAAAATGCATATATTTTTTAGAGTCACATTCTGTTCTTTATATGGGCCATTCTACAGAATTGGTTCTTGTCAGAGTTGGAAACGTCTTGCAAAACAATGATACATATGTATGTATATATATGTGTGTGTGTATATATATATATATATATATATATATGAAGAGCTCTTTTCCAAAACGCGACAAACACGTTTTTTTACAAATTGAGTTCCTGCCAAAATCAGTATTGTATCTGGTCGGTATTGAAAAGGCAGTTTTTAATTTTATGCAAAATGCGATATCCGCCGTGTTATTCTGTCATGTTTTTTCCCTTGTTTCCAAACCGTGACAAACGGCAGTCTCCCTTTTCTGCAAATTGCGATACATCCGCTCAGCCAATCACAGTGCAGCGTTTCACGCATTGTAAACAGTAAAGGCGGTGCTTTGAATACACCCCAGCAAATACAAAACAGCATAGTTTTCAACGTTGAGTAATGTATCACAGACATATCTGGCAAATCCCTTTATAAAGAAAGTGTAGAGAAAGCGTAAATAATAGATTCTTTGTGCAGTGTAGAGAGTTTCGTTGATTATAATTTTGTGAGATCGCGATGAGTGACAGCTTAAGGGTGTTTGTAAATAAGATATTGATTTAATGCAACAGTTAAATAAACAAGAAGTTAATATTAAGTTACTTACATTGTCTGACTATAACACTATTGCCTGATTTTGCTCTATTTCATCTTCTAAAATAGTTTGAAACGAAGTCACAGCTGAGCGTAGTGGTCATCATTTACTCTTGACATCTGAGCCGCTGAAGATGCAGTGAATTACGTTTGTTTGTTTGTGAATGCACCTCCCGATCTATGTATATCAGTCTATGTTCGTGCAAATCATTTGTGATCCAGCTTCACTTACAGCAGAAGTGAGTATAAGGGTTTTTTATGAATCTTTGCGATCGCCTTTCCTAATAATGTGCTAGTTAG
>JAHKKF010513205.1:0-25189 GCA_019740295.1 Labeo calbasu
ATTTGATTTAAAAATATACTAATTTTGCGAAATATTATTACAATTTAAAATAACTGTTTACTAATTTTAATATATTTTAAAATGCAATTTATTTCTGCAATGGCAAAGCTGAATTTTCAACAGTCATTACTTGAGCCTTCACTGTCTCATGATCCTTCAGAAATCATTTTAATATGCAGATTTGGTGCTCAAGAAACATTTCTTCAGTTGTATTCAATTTAATGTATCCTAAAACATGGGGGGGAAAAAAAACTTCCTAAAAACAGCTTCAACAACCCACCTAAACAAAAAAGGAATCAGCTGCTGCGAACGTTTGTGAATGGACAATGATAGACAATATATCATAACACATCATATTAGTTTCTATACCTTTGTAGAAGCATTCCTCGCTGTGCATGATGGTTATTCTCTGATGGGCCATACAGGAGGCTCTGTGAAGCTCACAGTGGTTCTGGTAGAGTTTGCCATCAGATCCGCACACAGGTTTGTAATGTGGTTTGCAGCGTTCCAGACACTGACATTCTCCTTCACCTGTTTCTCGGTCAACCACACAGTGCTTCCCCAAACCACAGTACTTATGTTCACAGGGCCCAGGAAAGCCATTCTGACCAAAGAAACCTGCAAAGACACATCAAGGAGAGGGGAAATCATGTTAATCTGTAATATTACGCAAATATGAAGAAGTATGCTATACTAATTCACATAATTCACATTCATTAGATATGTCAATAGGTTCTTTTATACAGGATTCAAGGTATAAACATGTGGTCACACTTTATTTTAATTTTAAGGCCCAATTCTCACTATTAACAAACCATTAACTTAGACTTTTGCCTCAATGAACCACTAATTTGCTGCTTATTGGTAGTTAGTAACGTAGCTGTTAAGTTTAGGTATAGGTATAAGGGATGTAGAATATGGTCATGCAGAATATGTGCAGAATATAGTGAGAATTGTTCCCTATACTAAAGTGTTACCAAACATGTTTTTCAACCTATACTCAACTGAACACCAACTTTACTATACAAAACACAGTTAAAAAGAGAAGAGCTAGTGAGGTGATGAACAATCTCATGCCTGTTTTGCCATGCAATACAGTTGTTTTGTATTTGTGGTGTTTTGTCAATCCTGGCAGGAGATGAGAAACCCTGTGGAGGAAACAATCCCACTGCACTGATGATATGCGGGCCGAATGGGCTTCAGATGAAATATGTATGACTGTAATAAAACATAGCCTGAGCTCTAGCACGCTTCCCCTTATTATCAATTACAAAGATGTGAGCTCCACTCCTCATTCAGCTGATCATTTCTTAGAGATTAAGAATTGAAAATGCACAGTCACGTTTCAGCGTTCACTTCCCCTGTTAGACAATGGCAATTAAGTTTGAGAAAGGGAACTTAATAAATAAAGCTTGTTAAAGCCGTATATAAACTCTCAGGGATTCTATAAAAATGACAGAAGAACTTGTGTGTTTGAAAAGTTAAACCATCGCATAAGCATTTCTTTTTTAAATGCATATAAATTTTTGATTGTATTGTCTTTTGATGCATTTACAGTACTCACTATTTATCTATATATTAAAACAATAACATTTTTTGTGCATCAAATATAATATATATATATTTTTTTATTGTATTCATTTAAAATTGTAATTATATGACAGTAACATTAAAAGTAGGGCTGTCAGCCGATTAAATTTTTAATCGAATTAATTACATGCTGTGTTGATTAATTAATCTAATTAAATCGCAAAATAAATGTAACTGTGAAATACCCACAAAAAATTATTTAAAGCTATTTTTGAGTTAAATGAGAAATTATCAAGTAGACATCACAAACTGTAGCTTTAGAAAAAAATATTTTATTTGATTCAACATAAAATTTATTACACATCAACATTTAGGCTACAACAGCCTAACGTAAACTATGGAACATAAAAGAAATTAATCTGAGAAACATCATATAATGAAAGTCACTGGTAACCAAACAGCCTTGTTACCACCAGTCTTCAAAATACTTTTTTATGTTTCTCAAAAGAAAAGTTTGAAACTACATGAGGGTGAGTAAATGATGACAGAATTTATTTTGGGGGGGGAATTTTATTATTATTTATTATTTATTATTATTATTACTATTTTATTTATTTATTTAATTTTTTTTTTAAGAAATGGTACTCTAAATAAGAAACTAATTGTGCCAGCAGGTGGTGGTAAATGTCTTTATGAGTCATTCACTCATTTGATTCGTTCAAACGGCTGATTCATTCAGGAATTAAGTAAATGGCTCTCTTTATAAATAAGCCTTTCATTGATTCACACAAATCAATGAATCATTGATTCACACGATTCGTTCAAAACGTGGATTCATTTAGAAACTAAACACAGCGGTATTTGTTGGACACACGCAACAATTCTTCTATAGGTTCAAAGGTAATATGTTCTCTGCAAAACTGAGCAAAAACACATAATTTAATGTTCAAAATATAACACAATCAACTTCTTATTTACTGAACTGTTGTATAAAATTACATTCCAAGTCACTCCTGTAATTTCAGGACTTTATACTCTATGTGTAAGCCAGTAAGATAACTTTGGTGATGCTAAAATTATCCAAATTAACAACAATCATCACAGAAAACCAAAGTTTGTGAAGCATAAAAATACACAGCCGTGTTTTTACGTACAGTGTCCTTTACAGAGAGTTAGAGACCTTTTAGATGTGCAATTAAATGATGACCCCCTTCATCAAGTACCACATAATGAAGACCTTCTCACTGCAGGTTGTTGTAGTAAAAAGAGAAAATTGGCTTTTGCCAGCAGGGTGGACAGAAGCCAAGATAGTGTCTGATTGGTATGCACACAGTGCCTCACTGTGACCACGGTGACATCAAAGACAAATGACTAATTCAGTCGCAACGATTTGTTATTGATGAGTCAGCTTTTCAAAGAGAGAAGAGAGAGGCTGAGAGGGAGAGAAGGAAAGCTTGATTCTGATGAAGGGTTTGGGTAAAGGTGTGGTGTCCGGCTTTCATCTGCCCACCATCAAACGTAGACTTCTCATCCCAGTAAAAGCCAACACGAGAATCCTAAACCAAGTGGCATATATAAGATTATCAAAGTTTGCACTGAAGTAACAGTCCAAAGTAATATTCAAAAAAGCGAGCCAACAAAAAGTTTACAGCAGCAAACACAGAAAAACATATTCTCATGGCCTGAAGAGGTCAAATGCAGCGGCCTTCACCGGGGAATGATTCCTCTACCTGACACCGACAGCAAAGTCATGACTGAGTGATAACTGAGCTCCGCTCACCCGGTTGGTCTCTGAGCCGAATGTCATCCCTTAGGTGCTGATTATAGCAGATCCATGACATGCATGATAACTAATAAGAGCTCAGCACAGGGCTTCAGACTCAGATACAGTCCTATCTCTTCATACAGATGTACACCCGAAGACTTCCAGACAAAATAAAAGGACGAGCACATCAGTTACCCTGTATTTGTGAAGATTTTACATTAGCTGTAAGAAAGAGAAACGCATTGGAAAAGCTTGTCATATCTTAGCTATTGTAATTGATATCTGTCTGCACAAAGCCATTTGTGATGATAAATAGAGCACTGTCTGGTTTCTGAAGTAAAAAGTCCCATTCTTTTTCTGCACAGAGAAACTGATTTTTAACCATTCTATGTCAACATTACCTCGAAAGATATGAAGTTATTAATCAATGGTATTATATATGCTTCTTTTGAAGCCATTAGTAAGAAATGAACTATGAATGACAAAATCAAGTCTCCTACAAACTTCTTATACATTTCTGTGTTTGTGTATGTGAAGTATATATACATACAACAGTTCTTTCTGTTCCTCAAATCTGATTGGCTGAGAGGAGTGTGATATTCTAGTGATAACAGAACTCCATTTCACCGTTTGTTTTACTCTGGCCACGTTCAAACAGCAACAGAATATGGTTGTCAATACAGTATTTGAGTCCTTAATACGGTTACGTTCACACACAGTATGGTTATTTACGGGTGTGACAACCATTCTATAACCAAACTCACACTTGTAAATTCAGGACTCACAACCGCATTCTTGGAACACAAGCGCTGTGTGAATGGAACAGGACTGAACAACTAGTTATGTTATGTCACGTCATTCAGTGCAAGAGAGCTGCACAAATGCATGTCTATCGTTTCAGCAACTTACAATGACAGAGAAATGAGCTGTGTGTCATCTTAAAGTTTATATCCAGTCTCCACAGGAGCCGCTCCCTCCCATCAGTTTTGTATCCTGTGCGTGGCTCAAATGCTCCGATCTCCACTCAAATTTGAAAGCTGCTGTCGGTTAATGATGATTTGATGGATGAACTCACGGCTTGTTCGGACTCTTGTTGTCAGAAAGCGGTAATACTTTTAGTTTTACGGACGTCGCCATCTTTGATATCGCTTTGGTCTCTGTTGGTTACTGGTAAGGAATACGGGCTTGACTCCCGTTGCACGTTCATACAGACAGTATTCGAAAAGTGACTGTTAGTTGCTGTGTGAACGGGAAATTTCGAGACTCACATCTGTAAGTGAATACGGTTGTCAATCCCAAAAACTGACAGTGTGAACGTGGCCTCTGTTTGCGGTATTTCTTACAGCAAGTACATGCCCAAATCCACTATAATTTTATAAATAATTCTGTTTTTGTGTCACGGAATGTAGTTTTAAGAGTTTTTTAAGGCTAGGATGTACTTGTTTAAACTTCAAATATGCGGTTTGTTAATAAAGATAAGGTCTATTTGAAAATTTGCTTCAGTGTTTTTGGAGATGTGAGCTCAGGCTTCAGTGGCTGGTCGGCGTTCATGAAGCCACCGAGAGCAGCTTTACCTTGACTAGATTTTCCGCTGACTCTGATGTCTCTATAGTGGTTCAACCTGAGATATAATTCAGGTTATATCTAGTTTTGGGGAAATCTAACAAGCAGTGTTTGGTCTCATCAATCTATTATTTGTTCCAGAGCAAACAGTTTTGGCTGAGGGCAAAATCTCATCACGGTATATTTTATGTATGTATGTTTTATGCATTTGTACTTTTGTCTGAATTGCCTAGCAACCATTTCCCAACAAAACTATATATTTTACAAATTGCTGTATATAAATAATTTATGAAAAAGTACTTTACTTTATGGGACTGTAGTTAATTCCCTCATAAATATGTAAAGTACACACTCTTGTAATGATAATGCCAATATTGCTGTCCATCTCATAGTTGGTTGGTTTGTTTTTTTTGGCATTAAACTCTGTTGTGACAGTATTACCAGGCTACAACAAGAATCAACTAAAAATATAGGAAAGTTTTAAAACTGTTAACTGTTAACAAGTACACAAGATAACTCTGACAATACTATTGTCAGAGATGTGTTTTAGTTTTGTGCTTCGGGAACTAAAAATAATAATGCACTTTATTTGTTTTATCCTCACGCTCAAACAATAATGAAATCCGATATAGCCAGTGGGCACCTACTTTTTTATTACTTTTCCCTTTTGATATAGATATATAAAAGAACATTTTATATACCCTGAATGCAGTCTAAACATTAAGATTAATGATGCTGGTCAAAAAAAACACTCACTTTACTTTCTCTCAGTGAATTTGGCATTAAAGTGTTTTTAAAGTCTGCGTAAAGTCTTTCAACTAAACACTGACACCGCAGTGCCTGCATGAGTGGTGACATGCCAAAACTTTTAGAGCCTTTGTTTAAACACATGGGTTTTGTCTCTTTCCTCTTAACACTCGTCATCGTTTCATTCTCTTGTCACCACCAAAGGTGCGAGTCCCAGGCCATCTGATGTTTTCCAGCACAGAAGCCAGTCCTTTGGGACTCTGGGTAATGTAGTAAACAACACTCGGCAGCTTTCAGCTTGGCTCGCTGCAGCCCTTTAAGAAACCTCTGTGGACTTTGCTGCTCCAAAACAGAGGGAACACATCCGGATAAACAGCCTTCAAACAATGCTTCAAACTCCTCATGAAAGACGACACAGAAACACGCTGCGCTCACCTGCCTGCCATTACCCCTCCATCTGCTGTCTCTTTACCGTACAGACTACTCTGCGATTCCTTTAAACAAACCAAATCTCTCTCTGAGTTGTTGCTGGCGTGCAGAATGAGATATCACAAAACGAAAGGCTTCTCATCACTCTGGGGGTTGTATTAACAAGCACCTGGCTGAGGGGAACCGTATTTATAGAAAGCTTTGCTATGGGAAAGGCGGAAAAACACAAAGTTTGATGTGCTCCCGGGTTTTCATTCATTAAACATGCTGCTGTACAATCACTAAGCACAACAATTCACATCTCAGCACTGGCTAAATTAAAGCGAGACGCTGCAGCATCTCAGGCGTAATGATCTGCGATCTGCTTCCTCCGAGACGCGTCACTTTGAATCAGTTGTGGCATTATTTCTCATTTATTATTTTATTTTCCTTTATTACCTGACACAGATCAGCTCTAATAAATCTGCCGAATGGAACGAGAGCAGCCACGGAACACCATCAGCAAACCGCTTTAGTCGGACAATAAACACAGGAAGAGCGTTACTGCATGCATAATTCACTTCTTTGAATTATTAATCTCAAATATCACTCTGTGATCAAGCGCTTCAAAGTTTGACCCTTAAAGGGTATCATTCACCCAAAAATGTAATTTGTGTCATCATTTACTCACCCTCAAGCTGTCCCGAACCTGAGTTTATTTCTAACCAAAGAGCTGATGGTCCCCATTGACTTTTACAGTAATGAAAAATAAAATAAAATACAATACTATGGAAGTCAATAGGGAGCATGACCTGTTCCACATTCTTCAAAACATATTCTTTTGTATTCATACAGTTTTGAAACAACTTGAGGGTGAGTAAATGACAGAATTTACATTTTTGGATAAACTATCCCTTTAAATTAATGTTCACAAATACTATGTATAGTCATTTTAGATCAGCTTTTTTTGAAAGCGCTATTCAAGGAGATGTTTTTATGAATTGAATAATATTTATTACTAATAATAAGTGGTACTGAATTCACTAGGACATATTCACAGTTCTACACTCAAAAATCAATAGGGAGTAATTGCTTCTGTCCAGTTAATAACCTACTAAAATGCTTCAAATAAAGCAATTGACTTTTTTTGTGAACAAACTTTAAGTACTCAGGAGCATTTAAATCGTTTCCTTTAGAAAATAAAAAAAAATTCAATTTAAAAATGTTTTCTCTTGCATCATAATGCTGCTATATTCCAGCGATTGAACAGGAGGCTTTTCATGTAGAAATGAAGAATTCAATAATGTTTCCTTGTAGAGGCCTTTAATCACATTTACTCATTGCAAGCAACATACTGTGCCTCAAAGAGAATAGGCTACTCAAGGGAACAAATGCTGAATTTTCTTTTTTTTTCATCCTTTTAACTCTGAGATTGAGTCAAACTCAAAGTCAATATCGTGAATGTTTCTATGTGTATGTGAAAGCATGGAAACCGCAGGAATGTTTTCCTTATATCTAATAAGAGATTGTACATTATACTCGCATTTATGTTTTGTACTTTATAAATAAATATACAGTTGAGGTCAAAAGTTAACGCAATTAACATTTTGCAGAATCTGCAAAATGTTAATTATTTTACCAAAATAAGAGAGATCATACAAAATGCATGTTATTTTTTATGTAGTACTGACCTGAACAAGATATTTCACATAAAATATGTTTACACAGTCAAAAAGAGAAAACAATAGTTAAATTTCTAACAATAACCTCGTTCAAAAGTTTACGATCCACAGCTGTGTGTTTTTTTGTTGATAGCTGTTCATGAGCCCCTTGTTTGTCCTGAACAGTTAAACTACCCACTGTTCTTCAGAAAAATCCTTTAGGTCCCACAAAATTTTTGGTTTCTCAACATTTTTGTGTACTTGAACCCTTTCCGACAATGACTGTAGCATTTTCAGATCCATCTTTTCACACTAAGAACAACTGCAAGACTCATTTGCAACTATGACAGAAGGTTCAAATGCTCACTGATGGTCCAGAAGGAAACACAAAGTGTATGTAAACTTTTGACCTCAACTGTATTTACATATTATATGATTTATGTACAACTCATATAAATTATTTTATAAAATATGAGTTATATATATATATATATATATATATATATATTCATTTTTCTTTTTATAGCAAGCTTTCACAGTGCAGTATGAGACTCTTTCACCTCAATGGACCAAGGGCAATCTGTTTTTTTCTTCTTCTCTATACTCCATATTAATATCTAAATCCATCAGTGAGCGAATGAACGACCATTAGATGGCAACATTGTTTATCTCCAATCAGTCTCAGAAGATCTGACATGGAAAAAAAAAATCTGTTCTACAGAGCAACTGTACAAATCTAATGACTGTTTAAATGCAAATTAAGTGCGATCGACTTTTGCCTGAACTTTAAGAAATTACAAACTGACTATGAGCGTAAAGGCATCCTATAGCTAATGACTAGCCAGATGTTAATGCAGTTATAGACTGGTTCCCATAAAGCAGATGACATAGTGTTCAATAGGAAGCAGCACAGTGACACAGTCATTGGTTACAAGATCAATTGAAGCTCAGGAGGTGGAATCCTTAAGATCCGTACAGTGACGGGAGTTAAACCCCATTAAAATGCAGCTGTCATTAAGTCCCACTGAGTTACACTATTTATGAGGCAGCACCACGCTTCAGTAATTGTACACCCCGCAGAAACCTCCCCCTGCTAATTCATATAGCATTAAGCCATTTCTGTACCATTGAGCAATTCATACAACTATCACCATATGCATCGTCTCTACTTTGCGTGGTTGTCTTTCAGAGCATTTCAAAAGAGTATGGATTTTCAGCAGGCCACAAAGGAGTTCTAGGGGGTCTATGTGAAATAAAAACAGTGTAAAAAAGTAAAAAAAAATTTTTTTACATCTCTCACGTATATGTGCGTTATCAGAGTTGCCTATGTACAGCAATCCAAATTAGTCACTTGATGCTCCATTGCAGTTAAAATGTTGCCTTAGAAACTGCCAATGTAGGCAGCAGGCAGTTCACTAGGTTTTAGAGTCCATGTGGCTCCTTAAACAACTCCCAAAACAACCACTTAAAGCGGTAAAAACAAACTTTGTAAAGGAGTTACAAAGTGAAAGGGATAGCATGAGATACAATAACATCAACAGGCATCTGTTATTACAGGAGAAGAACAACAAAAAAAGTTTATATATCTGCACTTTCAGCCTCCGCAAAACACCACTCTCCTCATTAAGTCTAAATGAGCTAAAGAGACAAATATCACTTGTCCTGTTTATTCATATAATCTGTCATTCATCTAGTCATCTATTTTTATAGTATGCCACCACTGCAGTTTACTTTACTGAGCTGGCAAGATTCAGTCCTGGCCAGATGCACCAGAACTGCAACAATAGAGAAATGAGATAAAAAATGTTGGCGCTTGCTAAACCTCACAGTGCTTTTTGAGAAAATGGAAGACTTCCCAAAAAACAATTTCCACTTTGTCTAAAATGGTCTTGTTTGTACTTTGCGGGAGCATTGCTTGTGTTTTTATCTGAATGCCAAATAAGCATTCTTAGCATTATGATAATGGGTTGTAGACGGGCTATAAGAACTGCTAAAGTACGGCTTTTAAAAACGCTCTCAGCATGTGAAAAGAGGTGCCGAGATGTTCTTTCGGTGTCGCCGAGACAACATCTGTTAAGAGCAACAACAGAAGCGTTCATCTCCCTTATGAGTCTTTTTAGATTCATTACCTTCCATGTGCAAATCCCGTTGTTGAAATTAGACATCCTCGCGCTTCATTGGCTTTTCTGATTATGAATATTCATGAAATTCAATATTAACTTTTCCTACTGGGTTGAGAGCCTATTCTGGAATTAAATTAAAGGTCTTAATGGTCAAAGACCAATTTGCGAAGTAGCAGTGCTCAGACTTTTACCACACTGGCCTCAAAAATCCAGTTTTTAACAGCATTTGTGCTATAATGTTGATTATCTACTGCAAAATATAACATTGTCTCATCGCCCTTTCCGTAATAAAAGCAAAAAGTGAGGTTACAGTTCAGAACTTACAATGAAAGTGAGTGGGGTGCAATTTTGGTAGAAACATAATTTGAATAAAAGTACTTACAGTAACTTTTCAATTAAAACATGTATTGTTTGAGCTGTAAGGTTGTTTCAGTGATCATTTTTGCTATTTTAGTGTTTATGACATCGCATTATAATGACAATAAAGTTACCTATAACTAAATAAGCATGCAATGTTTTCATAATATTGTTTACATCTTCTGTCTATACTATTGAAACTTATTGTTAACCAGATTTTTTCTTTCTCTTTTCTCACCTTCCTTTACTGCATAATCTATTTATTTACAAAACTATATTGTGATTATTTAAGTTACTTTATCTCCACTTTTCTATTTATCTTGTTTATTCCTTCTCTCTCTCCCTTTTTCTTCTTTTTTTCTCTAATAATCTACTTAATATACACACAAGATTGCACATTACATACATAACACAAACTTACACCAACACGTCACATTATTACATGTAAATTTAACTTTATTGTTTGTGCTTTTTGTTTTAGCTTTGCTTGTTTATTGTCAGACTTGCTTCATATTTACAGCACTGTTTTCCTCTATTTTGTACTATGTATCCCTGTATGTTGTATTCTGTTATGTTCTAAAATCTCAAAAAGAAAGAAAGAAATAAAGAAAGAAACAGAAAGAAAGTGGAAATAGTTTTTGTGCTAATCAACATGACACCACAAATGCTGTTGACTGATCTTAACTTGTACTGAACTTAGAACATTCCTGCATCTTCCATCAAGCGTCCAATTACATAATCCTTAGGCACACTAAACTATACAGTATTTAGCAAAATTTGCATATATATAGAATTCAGTTACATTTAGTGATCACACATGAACACACTGGTTGTCCAGTAGCTAGTCAAAACGTGGACAGTTGTCTAAAAGTAAATCTGTCGAGTAAAACTACTGCAGTCTAGCACCACTCTTTATTCTCACCAGACACAATGCAATGTTCCCTTTCGAAAAGTGGAAAGGAATCCCAAAGAAGCTAAAGAGATTTCAGGATTAACATACAATTTAGAGCTAAAGCCTTTAGCATTTCAAAATGTTTCATCAACTGCAGGCCAAAGAGGCATCCCTGTGTGCACATTATTAAATTGAATCGTAATGACATAGACAATATAAAGAAAGCCAGAATCGGGGGACCAGGCCTGCGTTTGTGCATGCTAAGAGCTCTACGGGCACACCCTGTCATGTTCGTATTTGAAAAAATCCTGGAAAGCTTTTGTCTTTGAAAGCCTTTGTGTGAGAAGTATAGAACTTGCCTGCATGCTATGAGAGCTATGCATGAGTAACAGTGTAGAGTGGCTGGTGGTCCGAATACATTACCTCCAATTTTCATACTATTACACAAAAAGCTATTCTTCAACCCAAAAAGATGTGATTTCACCCTCAGTAGTAAGATATTTTGTGTTCAGCTGCACCGTGGAACTGCGAATATGCCAGCCACTTCATTTAAGATTCCAATTACAGGGCATTCTGCTCTGCGCTTGTGCATGCTGTCTTAGTTTTTCTCTTTTCCAAATTCTGACAGCCAATTTCAGTTGGCTTCATATTCTTTCCAGTTATATTTCATGTGCTGTAGTCTGCACTTTGAATTCACAAAGCGGGCAACGTGCGCTATGTCGCAAATTAAGCCGAAAGCGGTTTGTCTTCAATGTACTGAATGTATTCACCACTAAGGCTTAATGTACTTCAAAAGGTGAAATAATTATTAAATAGATGAGCTTTATCAAAAGAAATGAATCAGCTTCATCAAAAACCTTTCAGGCAGTCACAGGAGGAATCTTCCAAAACCTCCATTAAGGTAATATACCTAAGTCAGAATTTAATCCACTTAAACATGGAGTAATTAGACTGAATAATTAAAATGATTAATAAATAATTGAAACAGCCCTTCAAAAAATTATTTCCAGACAGAATCTTAAGTAGAGTGTGGAACAAGCCTCCCAAGCGTTTCCACGGTGCTTTTTATAACTGGGTAATGTGAAAAAGAAAAGACTCTTTTGTGCATTTGTTAGGAGTGTGAAAATCCCTTTTCGTTTGGATTATGACAATTTTGGATCCAAAATGTATGTACATCTAAAGAAATTTGGTGCAGGATTTACTTTTAAACAACTTTCACTCAGAACTGCTAGAAAATTCTGAAACCGCTGGTAAAGATTATAAAAATTTTTTAAAATGGTAAGTAACACAATGAATTAAATGTGGAATAAAAGTCACAGCAAATTCTTGTTTGCAATCCATTTTACTTCAGTTACTGTATGTGAAAAATAGGGGGCAGCGTTCAGTTTTATCCATCTAAACTTATTGTATAAACAATGCGAGTTGACTAATTAGCTATTGATTAATTAGCTATTAGGCTATTGGCCAACATTATATAACAGCGGCCTGATGTTGTTTTAGAGGAAGAAAGACTTTTAAGAAAAACATTTAACATTAATGCTCACAATAACATCAAAAACACACATTAAGAAAGTAAACAGGGTCGATTTGATTTCACGTTGACTTTAAAAGGTAGAGAAGAGAAAAACAGAGCGCATCCATTTGATTGAACAGCTGTAGACAAGTGAGATCCTGTCTTTTATCACAATGCCAGCTCAGCTTTGACCTTCTGCAGTAATACAGTCTTCTTCTCTATTAAAGTCTGATTATATTACCTGTAGCCAAAGGAGCTGCTAACACAAGCACCTTTGTGCTGACCTGAGATAAAATTTATGGTGGGACTTCACCTCACACAGAGACTGAGGAGCGAGATGGATTTTTCACATCTCAGCGCTCTCTGTAGGTTCCTGGCATCATTTGGCTAACTCTTGTGCCATCTTAATTACAGATGGCTGCTGGGCAATAGCCAACACGTGATTTACACCTTAAACCACAGACTGTTTGCTAGCACGATAATTAATGTGGCTATATACAGCCTGCTTGATTACCCAATATTGCTCCACACAAAATAAACATGCATTCAGGCCAAATACTGCCATTATGCACCTTTTTTTTTTTTCAAGGGCGCCAGTGGTAGTCACTTGGCACCCTAGGCGAGAAAAACATAATTACATTATACAAGAGTAATATTTTTATATAAGTGTACAGTTTTTGTTTAGCACGAATGTTAAACATGAATCTCCAGTTCAAAAAAATCTCACAAAATCGCAATGCTTCCTCATTCCTGCATAAATCCAGACATATAAAAACCAGTGAAAAAAAGAGAAATCCCACTATACTGTACCGTATATATTTATTATGCCTCATACGTTTTGAGCGCATCAAATACCTAATGTTATCAATTCAACGATCATCTAAAAAGCCAGAGGGCGCCCTCGTGCAGAAAATCCACATGTGCGTCAAAGAGATAATACTGATGACGTTCCAGCCGGAAAAATCTCTAATATCGATAAAGGCATCGCTAATGAATAAAAACAAGATGTAACGTTAAGCGTTTTGAATGATGAAATGTAAGAACAATAAACACTTGTCTGCAATAATATATGGTTTATCTGTGTTCTTCAAGTCATCTCAGGTATTTTCATAGTGATTAAGTATATTTGTAAGCCATTGCTAATCGATATCCAGCATAGAATATATTGTCCACCTCATGATAAGAAGCCACATCAGATCACAAAAGGAAGTTATTTCAAACACTCAACTGATGCTGTGAAGTAAAAGTTATAATGTTCTCTTTTGTTGGACAACAGGTTTAGAAAGGCTTATCATTGCATTTCATTAGAAGGGAAGATGCTCTGGAAGTGTAGCTTTTTCAAATATAAACGGGGAGGCATTTCCTCATCTCAGCTTGTGAAATCACGGGGACACACACAGCAAATTTCGAGAGAAATACAACAAGGAAATCATTTAAATGCAAAACCGAAAAACCGCAATTCACAAGAGCGTATTGAACCGTTGATGTTGTACCGAACGGTTCAATATTATATTGAGTATTGTGACATCCCTACAAGGTACTTTAAACACCACAATACTACAACAGAACACGTCCTACACACTATTGTAACAAGTCCCGCCAAAACATATAGGATCCTGATACCTTTTGGATCTTTTTGTTAAAGCATATCTGTGTGTGTAAAAGGAACAGAGAGAAAAGTAGGGTTTGTACATACCTTTCATCCGTAAACTCTCTGAGATCCCATCCTGCTGGAACAAGAACAGAGAGAAAAACAATACTTACAATACATTCACAATGCAGTATGTCAATAGAGTCGTGACCACAAATGTCCACATGCTACATATTGGATGGCTTACACATCCCAAATACATCTGATTGCTGTTTTACTTCTAGAGAAAATTACATTGTTAAGTAAAAAAATGTAATTTTAAATGACTGCTGCTCCGTTCTGTACATAATTCCATAATTCCAATGCCATATTGCAAAGAAAAGTCTAAATATTCTTTCAAAATGTTGGTGCTCGAATTATTTGTCAGTATGAGTTAAATGATTCATTCATTCAGACCAGCCAAGGTACGGCAGTCTCTCAACAAGTCTATTTCTAAAGGTTAAAGGATGCCACATTCCACCATTAAAAAGACAAATGGGAAATGTTAATGTTAGCTGTCATTTTGCTTCTAAGGAAGAAATACAACAGTGTCACAGGATGAAAAATAAAACAGAAAGTGTAACTAAATTCTAAGCCATAAGCTCAAAATTAATAGCTGACCCAAAAAAGAAAACTTTGAACACAAGATGAGAATTTCCAAACTTCTCTTTTCAATACAATGAAAGCTGATGTGTATATAAAGTGTTATATACTGACACTAACTGATATATACACTGCCCTCCAAAAGTTTGGAAACACCCCTGGCAAAGTGTTTTCAAAGTCATTTTTTGGTGCAAATACATTAAAGTAACTTGACATTATCATTGAAGACCAGCAATAATAATTTTCATTTTGATTACATAATAATGGCAGAATATACATGTCAAAGTCAGACATGCCCCTTTGCCAGCTGTGATGCCTGGTTACTGGTTTAAACTTGGCCCAGGTTTTTAAAAGATTTTTGGATCAGCACACCTTAAYAGCTTCAACAATTGATTGCCAGCTAAGTTTAGAATACAATTAATTTAGGCCCAGATTATGCAGAGCTGTAATAGCTGCTAATGGTGGATGAATCRAAAATTAAAGTTTTTTCTATGTATAAACTGTTTATGTAATAAAATATGTTTTCCCATAACCCATAAGACCTTTGTTTATCTTCAGAAGACAAATTAAGATATTTTTGATCAAATAGAGAGCTTCTTGGCCCTGCATAGACAGCAACGCAACTGACACGTTCAATGCCAAGAAAGGTAGTAAGGACATCATTAAAATAGTCCATGTGACATCAGTGGCTCAACTGTAATTTTAGAATCCTACAAGAATTCTTCAATTCCATGTCTTCAACAAGCTGTCCTTACTACTTTTCTGGGCCTTGAATGTGTCAGTTGCACATTCGCTGTCTATGCAGGGTGAGAAAGCTCTCTGATTTGATCAAAAACATCTTATTTTGTGTTCCAAAGAAGAACGAATGTCTTACGCATTTGGAACGACATGAGGGTGAGTAATTAATGACAGAATTTTCATCTATCCCTTTACATTATCCATGAATGTAAGAATAAATGTTTGCTAAATAAACTAGTGTATAGTCAAGCATCAAAATCAGTAAACATATCAGTAATTGGTCTTGGTATAATTAGAAAAACAAGATGACTTGGATTTCTAGAAGGATTTATCATTTAAGACAGATAATTGGTGAGATTTTAATTTCGAGTGATTACAAAGAAGCAGCAAATTACAGGCTTTCTCTCTGTTTTCCAAAGACTTTGAAGCCATTTGCCCAATCTGTCCAAAACGAAAGCAAACGTGCTAAAAGCCCCTCCCCTTCCCGGGCCAGTCTCAGAGACAGCACCTTTTTAAAGGATTAGTTCGCTTCCAGAACAAAATATTTCATGATAATTTACTTACCCATGTCATCCAAGATGTTCATGTCTTTTTCTTTCTTTCTTTCTTTCTTTCTTTCTTTCTTTCTTTCTTTCTTTCTTTCTTTCTTTCTTTCTTTCAGTCAGTCGAAAAGAAATTAAGGTTTTTAAAGAAAACATTCTAGAATTTTCCTCCATATAGTGGACTTCAATGGGAGCCAATTGCAGTTTCAATGCAGCTTCAAAGAGTTCTACACGATCCCAGCCGAGGAATAAGGGTCTTATCTAGCGAAACGATTGCTCATTTTCGAAAAAAAAAATTGATATACTTTTAAACCACAAATGCTCATCTTGCACTAGCTCGACCTCACACATTACGTAATCACGCAACACATAGGCGCAAACACCGACCCCATGTTTACAAAGCGAACGTGCAAAGAAAGTCAAATGCCTTTTACAAACAAAGACAAAAAAAATGATGATGCACGATTTTGAAGTTGATGAGATGGAGTTTTTCCGTGCACAACTTTTCTAACGTGACTACGTAAAGCGTAAAGACATGCATGTGCATCACAGAGCTAGTGCTAGACGAGCTACATTTTTATTCAAATTTAGTTTCACATCAGAAACATGTATCACAGTTCACAGTTCGAAAAGAACTATGTACAAACAGATGGCATGAAGCCATCCACTTGTACAAAGGGAGAAGAAGAAAAATCAGATAGGCATAGTAGGGATGTCACCGTTAAGCCTGGCAGTGGTACTTTCCAGCAAGACAGTGTCTCAGAAGTATGATAGCCAAGTAAAAGTTGTGGGAGTGGATGGTTCTATCCATAATTTCAAAATAGTATTTTTGGCAGCAGTACTTGCAGCTGATAAGGCCCTTTTTTTCATGAGCATTCAGCCGGAGAATGGAATCGTCTAACAACATAGATAATATTTTTTAGAAAATGAATTTTTTTAGCCAACAAATTGGCCACCATTGAAGTCCACTATATGGATAAAAACCCTGGAATGTTTTCCTCAAAAACCTCAATTTCTTTTCGACTGAAAAAAGACACGAACATCTTGGATGACACGGGGGTGAGTAAATTATCAAGAAATGTTAATTCTGGAGGTAATCCTTTAACCTGTGCATAAACACCTTTAGTTATGCACTTACAGTGTTTTATGGTGCCTGTGTCACCAACACTTCCCTTCACATTTTTCTCTTTTTCTTACCAGACCTTGTAGGTCTTATTAAAAAACCTAAGTATACAGAGGTTATTTTTTTGATTCAGCATACCAAGGAAGGAGTATAATAGCTCTGAACTGCTATTCATTCATGTTATCTTAAACTCACATTCCTGCAATAGTCGAGAGAGCGTTTAGTTCAGAGTAACAGCTCATTCATTCCACTGTGATGCTCTGAAGACTTCTGAGGCTCGGTGAATAGATTAACTTCCTGGAATCAATTGTACATCAATTACGCAACTCAACTACAGAAATGAAATCACGGCTATAATAAGATCCTACAAGACCCCGCCCTCTTACACATGTGCAGTCTGTCACTCAAACATC
Source organism: Labeo calbasu (assembly GCA_019740295.1). Classification (NCBI taxonomy): domain Eukaryota; kingdom Metazoa; phylum Chordata; class Actinopteri; order Cypriniformes; family Cyprinidae; genus Labeo; species Labeo calbasu. The sequence continues at coordinate 17,609 of JAHKKF010513205.1, forward strand.
TAGTTTTTTGATTGGTCTAGATGTGGGGCGGAGCAAAATTTGGATCATAATCTGAGTGGAGGGAGAGGAAGGGTGGGGCTACGGTGTATTAAACCTTTGGCTTTGACAGGAGATTGGCTTTTGCAGAGCAGGACAAAGCTTCATACTATAAGCTGAATTACTCATGATGATTGAAGCAGGCCGAGTTGAGGGAAAGCTAATGGGGTCACTGCTTATCTCTGTGCCCGTGCCAGAAAAACAGGCTCAAGCCCGCAGTCCTCACCCAACACACCTCCCCCTTTTGAAACGCAGGCTTGCTACGTCCTACTACATATTACTTGCTACATATTACAGGAAAACTGGAATGACCACATGCATCTGATACAGTATGACCCTGCACATAGGATTCAAATTTAACATGACCATTAAGCATAATAATAATTCTAAGAAATATAATTGCTTCTGGCCTGTGCCATCAAATACATTCTTATCTGAGACTGAAGCTTGTTTGTGCTTTGCATTTAATGGATTTTTCGCACATTGTGTTCTGATAAGAAAGTTATTGGAGGAAATTTGGTAACTATGTGTTCCCACAGTGTGCATTTCGACTATTTAGGACTTCTGATGTATGTGACTGCATTAGCATTTAATACAGACGGAAAAGAGCAAAGGGCATATTCATTCATAATTTCTAGCTTTATTAAATGAATGTCTATATGAGAGGGTGGTGAGCATTAGCAAACAACACTGATACTTGAGTGGAGTGGGAAGTTCAAGGTTACCTTCAGAGAATTAATGACAGAGTCATTAGGTTAACTGTGCACTTCAGCTACATTTGTAACCACAACCGCAGTAGTGATTTTCCACTTATATTACCAGGTCACATTAAGACTGAGTTCCACTTTCTTTCTTTTTTTTTTTTTTAGAGTTGCCCATGTATAACAATAATAGCAAAGAGTAAATTATTATTAAATAGTACATAATAGTAAATGGTTATTGTAATAATAATATTATAATACAAAAAAAGGACAATTTTAAAACCCATTTTTTCAGATACCAAAATAGATTACTTACAATAATAATTTAGTAGTAGCAGTAGTAAAACTAGAATCTAGTAGTAAAACCTAAATTTGTCAGATACAAAACACATTAAATAATAATAATAATAATAATAAATAAAATAATAAGTAATAAACAATATTCTAACTAAATAATAAATGAAAATAAATAAACACTACCACTTCTACTACTACTATTACCATAAACAATAACTATTATTATTATTATTATTATTATTATCCTCCTAATTTTTCAAGTACAAAACCCATTAAATACAAATATTAAAACATTATAACAAATAACTAATAAATATAATAAATACAAATAAAACAACAAAACAAAAACAATATAATAATAATAATAATAATAATACATTATTATTGTTATTATTATTACCCCAATTTGTCAGAATATGTAAAGCTTGTTGACTCTAATTTTCCATTGCTAATGAGAAAAGTTTTCAAATCATTTCTAAAGTCATAGCAAATAAATCAGACCTAATTTGCACTGCACATAAGACAAATAAATTTAACTAGGTGACATGACGCTATTAACGCACAAGAATCAGTCACACACAAGAAATAAAAACTCACAGGAACATCATCTATAAAACACTGCGTATCTGCCTATGCCATCTGCCAAATTCTAATGATCTAATAATTAACACCAAACCACATGCATAAGTTAAATATTTTGATATCACGACAATACTGTCTGAAATGATAACAGTTCCGACGTTTCAAAAACCCAGCGTGTGTTTTTTCCTGTTTGCTGTTTTCCCATTTGGTTGAATTGCCTGGTTCTTTCCACACTGTTCTTGTTGGTCTGGAAAGTGGTATGATTGCGTCACCTCTAACAGTAATTCCCTAATGGCAGCCATTTACTGTAGCTAGGTAACAACGCAGGAAGAGAAGACGCCGGTTTCAACGTTTTATTGAAGTACTTGTCCCTTTGGATATACCAGCTACCTTTCTGGGTCTTGAACACGTCATTTGCGTTGCTGTCAGGGTCAGAAAGCCCATGGATTTCAACCAAAAAAATCTTAATTTGTGTTCTAAAGATGAACGAAGGTCTTATGGGAATGAGACGAGGGAAAGCAATTAATGACAGAATTTTCATTTTTGGGGGAACTATCCCTTTACGCACACAAAGGCACTTCAGTTTGTCTGTTTGTGAGCTGCAAGCATATTGCAGGAGATGCAAAGAATGCAGGATGCTCTCCAAAGGCAATTTCACTGAAGGCAAGCAGTTATGAGAAACTCATTATAGAGTAAAAAGAATGTACATTTGATGTCATTTACTCAAATCAGATGACCTTTTCAAGAAGGTTCTTTCATGCACCAAAGGTTTAGTGTGAAAACCAAGAGTTTCAGGTAAATGGAAAATAGATGTCATTAAAGGTACAATTTTTGAGAACTCTGCTCAGCTGTTTATATGGATATAAAAGGAAAGTGTTCCCATGGGTCCCTGTCCTGTCAGTCAGTGCCCTCTCTCCCTCCCTCCCAGACTTTAATTGATCTGTTACATAATATGAACGTTCGCTCGTAGAGATGATGAAGGAAAAAGAGGAGAGAGAAGCATTGGAGCTTGTTAGAGCTGCATTACGCTTCAATTGCTGGTATCTGACTGTGTGTGTCCACAAAGCTCACTGCAACGGCCAGTCAATAAACATTCAATTACACAATCACGCTGAGCTGTTTCATCATGATGTCAGCGCAGCAGGAGTTTTCGCCTGCAGTTCGAAACATCCATAGCGAAAGATCCAACACTTTTTAATTTAAATATTATTATGCATCACTGATATTCAACTCATGAGCGGAGGAAAAATAATTAATCGTCCTGTGACGATAATCAAACCAGAAGCGCTCAATGCAATGCGGATTTCCATAGTAATTAGCATCGTAACCGGCCGCACAGAAGTCTCCTCTTGTAAAGGGATGGCTATAATGAAATCGGAAAGATCGATACCTTGTGACGGAATCTGACGAGAGGTCGATACGCCATCGGGGTAAATCCTTCTTTGCTGGGACGGGCCTCTGCGATCAGCGCTGCCCCCCAGAGCAGGACAGCTGCCCACCATCTTCTGGAGCCTCTCATTACCCTCCTGTAATAAAATGAAAGACATGAATACACAAATAAACAACAACCTGTGCAGTTTAAGTCAAGCGGGGCGTTTAAAGCCTTTTGAAATAAACAATGCATCACAGCTCAGCTAATTAGAGCAGACAAAGGAGGATGCCGATCTACTGTGGGTTTAAACTAATGCTTTCAATAAGAAGCCCACACTCGACGGTAAGATTAAATCTACTTTGAATCAATTAAGGAATAATGAGCACCATGAGGAAATAAAGATAAAGCTAAGAAAAAGGATCAATATATTACCGCGTGGACGGTGAACGCATTAGATTGCAGTTCTTTTTAAGTCAGGTGTTCATATCAGGGTAGCATTTAGATTCTGTCATGATATGAGACTTTTTCATGCCCTATATCAGCGGTTTTCAAACGGGGGTTCGGAGAGCAAGGAGTGCCCGTGGAGAAAGGCAAAAAAAAAAAAAACTAAAAACAAATAAATAATAAAATGTAAGAATAAACTAACTAAACTGGTAAGACTAAATAAATACATGCAAAACTTTATCCCCTTTATCCCTTAACTTTATCCCCTTTATCAGAAATGTTCATAGCGATCCAACACTTTTTAATCTAAATATTATTATGCATCAGTGGAGAAAAAAATGGTCCTGATTCATCCCATGACAATAATCAAACTAGAAGCGCTCAATGAGCTTATGGTGCTCATTAAAGCAATTAAAAACAATAAAAGTGTTTTTAATTGATTTTTAAATCTATTTTTAAATAAATAAAAATAGATTTAAAAATAACAACAATAAACAAAAAATAAATTCATTAGAAAAATCCAAAGACATTTAAAGAAGTAAAGAGTAACTAAGTTAATAAATAAAACAATGATTAAATTATGTAAATACATGCAAAACTTGATTTAAACAGCATTTAAGACAAAATAAATAAATTAAAATAAATTAAAAGATGAAAAACAAATACTGATTAAAATGAATAAATAAAAATGATTAAAATAAACAAATAAAAATAGATTTTTAAAAATGAACAAAAATGAATAAAATAGATTAGATAAAAAGTTTTAAAAATTAACAAAACTAAATAAAAAAATAAAGAAATGAAATAAAATTGACTAAAATAAATACAGAAAAATAGATTTAAAAATAATTAAAAATGAATTACTTAATAAAACATTGATAAAATAAAGAAATTAATCAATAAAACTGACTAAAATAAATAAATACACAGATTGAAAAAATAAATGAAAATAGATCAATTGATTGACATTAAATTAATTTAAAAAAATAAATTAATAAATAAAATTGACTAAAATAAAGAAATTAATAAATAAAATTGACTAAAATAAAGAAATAAAAATAGATTTTAAAATAAACAAAATATTGATAATATAAAGAAATGAATACTATAAATAAATAAAAATGTTTGAAAAGTAAATAAATAAAATCAATTAGATAAATAAAAATAAATAAAAAACAAAAATAAATATATTGATTAAAATAAAATATTGATTAAAATAAAGAAATTAATAAATAAAATTGACAAAAAATATATATATATATATATATTTAAAATAAACAAAAATGAATGAATTAATAAAAAATTGATAAAATAAATAAACGAATAAATAACATTGACTAAAATAAATAAGTTAACCTAACAGCACAGTACAATAGTGATTAATTTAGAGATTCATGGCTTATATGAAAACCCCTGCCCTAAACCCCTAAACTAAAAAAGAATGAATTTTGCACTACTGACAATATTGAGTGATATTCAACATCTTGTTAGAATTGCTATAAAGCAGGACTTGGATTTGCCTCATGTTTTCATAAGGCAAGTTTGCATTGATTCTGCTATTTTCGGGTTACTACTGTGAAACTGCTTTGAAACAATTTTATAAACTGCTATGTACATAAAGATGACGACTCAATACATATTTGGATTCACAAAACACAAAAGTGCCACTTTTGCACACTATTTCAATGCAAAAACTTTGGAGCATGGAGTCCCATGAGTGGTTCTGTCAGAGAAAGCAACGAAGCAACATAAAATATATGAGTAGGACGTACTCCGTGTCCCCCTTCATCACAGGTCCCGGGACAGCCGCTGAGTGTTGTCCTGTAGGAGTTCAGGACTTTGGAACGGCAACAATAGTTTAGAATTACATGGCAATGGATTTCAGAACAACGCAATTCAGAAGAGATTCCTTTCATTGAGCTGGTGAAAGACCATCCATATTTCACATCATCCATTTGAAGTCAGGCACATGACTGGCCCAAGAAATGAGCAAGCACTCTTGATGCAAACCTGTGCTACCCATCTGTGCTTTTATTTCAATCTCTGCTTGCATGACTGTCATATTTCATGCTGTCTGTACGCCAACGAGAGAGAGCGCCTGAAGAAGGAAGATTGAACGCTGTGCAACCACCTATAGGGACAGTCATCATAACTTTATCAGGTGGCCATAAATCGTCTGCGCCACATCTATGCCAAGTGTCTTGGCATTGACTTTCAAATGAGGGATGTCTATCACTCACAATGTTCACAATAGATCATCGTGTGACAGTCTCCCAGCAGGCAGAGCGATATGAGTGTCTTCTATTGCATCTAAACTATACTGTACTTGCCCACAGTCAGAGCAGCAGTGATTGTCTACTGATCAGTGCTACCATGTATTCAGAACATTATCTTCTGAACCATTCTCTGTTTCCATCTCTCGGTGCACCCCGTGCTCTCTGGCACACCAGAGTTATAAAGCAGACATCTGTAGTCTACACATCTTAGCACTTACAATTTATGCCACCTTTAACAATAAAGTGTACTTAATTATTGGTCTTCCAAAACTAGAATTGTATGACTGTGGTTATGATTTATACTGCATTATACAATAAAGCATACTTCATTTTTGGTCATAAAAAACATATTGACCATACTAGATTAGCAAGGTTGCCAAAGTTTCCAAACTGGCTCATCAACTATTGAGAGTCAACTATTGCTATTGTTAGAGTCTATCATGCTATTTTTACACACAAAAATCTAAAATAAAAATAGAATAATAAGTTTGTCTTTGTAGATAATAAGAAAATAATCATAAACTAGATTAAAAAAAGTTTAAGATAAGACAAACTTTAGGTTGGCTTGAGAACGCCTAGCCTGAAAGTTTAAAGCAGTTGTAAAAGCTTGAAGAAAATTAATAAATACAAATAAAATACAAATAATTATTAAGGGCGGGAATCTTCAGGCTCTTCATGATGCAATCCGATTCCAATTCTGGGAGTCACGATCCGATTCCAAAATGATTCTTGATCTACATTTTTTCCCCAATTAATTCTTCTGCTGTGCAAATACATATTTACAACCTTACATTTTAACCAAAATTGCAGTTTCTTTGTTTTTTGTTTATAGTTGGAATCTGTATGTCAGTACTGCCGTCTTAAAAGTAGGGGTGTGAATCTTCACTGGTTTCATGATTCGATTCAATTACAATTTTCATTATCACCTCAATATCACTATGCCTGCACATGGCTACATTTTCATATAAAATTTATATCAAATTTATTTTGTGATTATATAAACAGGCTACTTTTTAAAACAATCACTTATTTAAAATAAGTGTTCTTTAAGTATCCAAAAGTTTTAGCATTTTAGTATTTAGTAGTACTATTTTAACAATAGTTATGGGTTTTTCTTTTTTCCTCAGCATTATTGCCGTTTGATTACTACTGATGAGATCATAGACAGTGGCAGCTTTAACAGACTGTATTCACACTAATACACAGATCTATTTCGATATATGAGATGTTTTGTCCTGCCCTGAAAACATACCTGACTGTGTGAACATCAATTTCGTATAAAAGTATACGTGAAAGTCCGTCAGTGCCAGATTTCGTGCATCTAATACTGCATTAATGAAAATGCATTAATGCAAAATGCATCCAAACGGCATTAATGAAAGCATATTTAAAGCAAAACACCACGGGTGGAAGCACACACTGTCAAGCAATGCGCACGTGTCTAGCGGCTTTCACACCGAACACGGAAAGCGCTGCGCTGTGAAATGCATTTATTTCAATTGCTTGTGCCGCACGAGGATGGCTTGTTTCTGAAATATTCAGAATTGATTTAGAATCGTTGAAGAGAGAATCGCGATGCATCGGAGAATCAATTTTTTTTTCCCCACCCCTAATAATTATAATGTTTAATGAAAATAAAATAAAATTACAGCAATAATGCAGTAAATACAGCAATAAAACAATAAAACAACAGCTCAGCAGACATTTGTAGTCTTTGTAATTACAACTGATGTAAGTCAACAAATGCTATTTTTTACAGAAAAGTAGTGAAAATAAAATAAAAATGAGAAAAATATAAAATACAAAATGTAAAAAATAAAATAAAATAAATGTAGAGAAACAATGCTGTGTTGCGTTGCAGACATTTACATAT
>JAHKKF010513206.1:0-14776 GCA_019740295.1 Labeo calbasu
GATATAAACTCACAATTCTGACTTTTTTCTTAGAATTGCATTATATAAACTCAATTACGAGTTATAAAGTCAGAATTGTGAGACATTAACTCACAATTCTGACTTTCAAGCATTATAGAATTGCATTATTTAAACTCCATTGCGAGTTATAAAGTCAGAATTGCTTGATAGGAACTCACTATTGCGACTTTAATGTCAGAATTGCAAGACATAAACTCATAATTCAGACTTTTTCTAAGAACTGTGTGATATAAACTCACAATTGTGAGTTATAAAGTCAGAATTGCCTGATATAAACTCACAATTGCGACTAAAAAAGTCAGAATTGCGAGATATAAATATAATTTCTACCTTTTTTTCTCAGAATTAAGAGATTGCTTGATTAATTGCGACTTCTAAAGTCAGAATTGCAAGATATAAACTCATAATTCAGACTTTTTTCTAAGAACTGTGATATAAACTCAATTGTGAGTTATAAAGTCAGAATTGCCTGATATAAACTCACAATTGCGACTAACAAAAGTCAGAATTGCGAGATATAAACGTAAATTCTACCTTTTTTCTCAGAATTAAGAGATTCCTTGATTAATTTCGACTTCTAAAGTCAGAATTGCAAGATATAAACTCATAATTCAGATTTTTTTCTAAGAACTGTGTGATATAACCTCACGTCGGCACAAGACCACGGGAACCAGATGAGTCCTTTGCGTCTGGCCAGGGGAGAACTGGCCCCCTGACTGATCCTGGTTTCTCCCAAGGTTTTTTTTCACCATTCTGTCACCGATTGAGTTTTGGTTCCTTGCCGCTGCCGCCTCTGGCTTGCTTAGTAATTTCAAATGATATTGTAAACTATTTGAACTGAACTGAGCTGAATGATAACATCACTGAATTCAATGCTGAACTGCCTTTAACTGGAAATTGAGTGTTTACTGTTGCCATTTTTCATTATTGATGCACTATTTCCTATTTAATACTGTACAGCCGCTTTGTCACAAATCTGTATTGTTAAAAGCGGTATATAAGTAAAAATGACTTGACTTGACTTCATTTGATAACTGTTAGTTATAAAATCAGAACTGCGAGATATAAACTCACACTTCTGACTTTTTTCTTAGAACTGCATGATACAAACTTCATTGCAAGTTATAAAGTCAGAATTGCGAGATATAAATGTACAATTCTAACTTTTTTCTCAGAATTGAGAGCTATAAACTTACAATTGTGATTTATAAAGTCAGAATTGCAAGATGTAAACTTATTATTCCGATTTTTACTAAGAACTGCATGATATAAGCTCACAATTACAGGTTATAAAGTCAGAATTGCAAGATATAAATGTACAATTCTGAATTTTTTTTAGAACTGCAAGATATAAACTCACAATTCCGATTTTTTTCTAAAATATAAACTCATAAGTTTTCTGGCAATTGCAAAAGTTATATCTCAGAATTGCAAGAAGTCAGAATTGCGAGATAAAAAGTTCCAATTACCTTTTTTTTTTTTATTATTCAGTGGTGGAAACGGGCTTCCATAAAGTACATTTATACACACATATATTAAATTATGTTTTATGGATGTTATAATGATTATTTACACATGTAGTTAAGGAAACATAACCTGTTTAGACAAGTATCTTACACCAGTTTTAAAAATCACATGACAACCTCAAAAAAATCAGATTTGGGCAGAAAATCCTGAAAAGATGGAAACTCTTTGAGACTGAGGTTTGGACCTTTTAACTAGATCTCAGAATGGAAATTTAATTGCATACCCTACAATTATAAACACATGAACAGCGGCTCAGTCTAAATCCCCACTGCTGTATATAGTTATTATGTGACTTTTCTAGTCAAGAGTTGTGATGATAAGTCTGCTATAATTGTAGTCTCTCTGGTGTGCGGCGGGTTTCTAGGCCACAGTTAGTGAAGAGTCGAAGTGCACGCCACTCAGGGCTGAACTGAATGAGAAAGGATGTAAGACCTGCTGGCACTGGCTCAACTTCCTGACCTATATCAAGAAGAGGTCATAAAGATCACGTCCACCTTCGCTTGTTATCTTCCACGGACTTTCCTGTTCTCTCCCCCACTCTTTCCACTCCCTGCTGTCACTTCATTAAAACAAAGCTTTTCCTCTTGTCCCTGGTTCTTGTTAAACATATCTCTGTCTCAGCCACCTCTAATTTGAAATTGTCCCTCTACCCCAACACGCTTTCAATCTGTAAATCACTCTAAAGAACATAACTGCTATGAATAGGCTCTAGAGATCTCTCTTGACATTTGTCATGCTAAGCTTTTCACCATTTCCTGTGCTTACAGGAAGCTATGAGCAGGTTTTGTGGTTTTCGCAGGCCAGTAGAAGGTGAGTAAGTTTCCTGTCTAAAACTTCTACTTTTCAACTTCATGCTCAACATCAAGCCATTGCTTTGTCAAAACACTGCTGCATGGATATATGAATCTTACACAACTTTTAAACATTAAATAAGCAGTATTTGACCTCGTCAGTTGAATTAAAAGCAAACAGATATTAGCAGATCTTACAATTTGCATGTGAGTTTTAAGCCCACAAACTTCAGCTGGTGTTTGTTTAGAATCTTGAAAAGCTATTTTTCAGCCAGTTTTACAGTTCTGCAAGCACAAAAGTGTTTGCCAACGCACACAAACCCGTGTGTGATACATACTGTTTCCTGTTGTTGCTCGCTCTGGCAGAAAACTTCCTGTCATGATAGGCCATCATGTGATCTCTGAATGTACCATCACATTCCTGTCATTAGACCTTCAGCCCTCTTTTTCAATTCAAACGTTACACTTCTGATTTTTTTTACTTTACATGATCAATTTGATGTGACACTTTGAATTTGACACTCGCATTTGTCCTAACTGGTACTTCACACTTTTCCCTTCTTTCCTTCCTCTTTTTTAGTCATTAGTCCAAGCAGCTCTGCATGCCAATGACATACATATTAGCTAACAGATATACAGATGAATAGATTAAATTCCCTACCTCGTCACTCAGTTGCTTGCGGTAATTTTCCAGTTCTGTGAGTGACTGGTAGCCTTGCTGGAAGAACAAAGCCTGGGCCTCCATAAGAGAAAGCATCTGACACATTCACACAGAAGACAAACACAAACAGCAGTGACTGTAAGTTACCATTCAGTCCTGATCATTATAATAAGATTCCCAATTATATATGTTACAATATGACACATACCGCCATTAGAATTTCAGTCTTCTTCCTGGACTCAATTACATTAATCTGTTAGGAGGAAATAAAATACAAATAATCTATAAGCATATATATTTATATATGTTCTCTATGTATCTAATATGCCAAATATGATAAATGCCACTTAGTTTGATATTGTAGTACGGCATATGACGCAAAGATATTTATACATTTAAATGTGACTCAAGTGTCCAAATACATTTTGAGGCTTCTGTATATGTTTGTACCTGCAGCACATAGTCCAGTGCCCCTGATCTGAAGGCTCTGCGTGCATTCAGGAGGTTATTGCTGGCTTCTTCCACCTCATGCTGTTTCCCGCGTGGTGCCTGTGCGTTCCTGCTCAGCGCCCCCTCCAGGTTCTCACTGCTACGCTCGAACTCCTTCCGTACATCCTTAAAACGCTTAACATCACTTCAGGAGAGATACAGTAGTTAGTAACTGCAATAAAACCGTTCTGAAGGGTCAGGAATCAAGAAATGTTGAAATATGTATGAGATTCATGCATATGTTTACCAGACAGCTTTATATTGTTGGTATAGTGGTGCAAAAAAGAAATGTGCCTTCGAGGCAGAGGAAGAAAACACCTTACTCTTTCACAAAATTCTGTAGCTTCAACTTCACAGACTTTTGTGTTGTTTCAATCACCTCCTGTTGGGAGAGACATCATTCATGGAATGGGACTCAAGCCAGAAGAAAAGTAAAAACAGGAACAGGATCTCCAGATAGATCGTTGGCGCAGTGGTTACTAGTAGTAACAGTAAAAGTGAAAAGGAAGAACTTGACCCACCTCTTGAGTACTGACAATGTCTGACAGCTTTTTAGAAAACTTTTCTAAACATTCCTGAAAGAAAGAAGCACAGGCTCTATTAGGATTCTATTAACTTTCAGTCATTTTCAACTCATATAGCTACACAGGATTTTCCTTTTCCCTTTTCATTTTAAAATTAGCAAACACATTGTTCAAAAGTTGAGTCAGTAAGATTTTTTATTGTTTTTTAAAGAAGTCTTTTATACTCACCAAGGCCACATTTATCAAATATACAGTAAAAACATATACAGTCATATTGTGAAAATTATTACAATTTAAATAACTTTTTAAATATTTTAAAAATATAATATACTCCTGTGATGGCAAAGCTGAATTTCCAGCAGCCATTACTTAAAGGATTAGTTCACTTCCAGAACAAAAAATTACAGATAATTTACTTACCCCCTTGTCAACCAAGATGTTCATGTCTTTCCTTCTTCAGTTGTAAAGAAATTATGTTTTTTGAGGAAAACATTTCAGGATTTTTCTCCATGTAATGGACTTCTATGGTGCCTCCAAATTTGAACTTTCAAAATGCACTTCAAATGCAGCTTTAAAGGGCTCGCCCAGCCGAGGAAAAAGGGTCTTAGCTAGCAAAACGGTCGTTTTTTTGTTTTAATTACAATTTCTATACTTTTTAATCTCAAACGCTTGTCTCATCTAGCTCTGTGTTTTTTCCAGTCATGACAGTTAGGGTATGTCTAAAAACTCCCATCTCATTTTCTCCTCCAACTTCAAAATCGTCCTACATCACTGCAGAAGTACTAACCCAGAATTTACAAAGTGAACATACAAAAGAGATCAAACACACTTTACAAAAAAAAAAAAAAAGGTAAAAACAGCGATTTAGGATGATTTTGAAGTTGGAGGAGAAAATGAGATGGGAGTTTTTAGACGTACCCTAACTGTCATGACCAGAAAAATAAGTTCACACAGAGCTAGACGAGACAAGCATTTGACATTAATAAGTATATAAATTGTATTTATTTATTTATTTTTTTTAGAAAATAACCATTCGTTTTGCTAGATGAGACCCTTACTCCTCGGCTGAGATCATTTAGAGCCCTTTGAAGCTGCATTTAAACTGCATTTTGGAAGTTTAAATTTTAAAAGTCCATTACATGGAGAGAAATCCTGAAATGTTTTCCTCAAAAAACATAGTTTCTTTACGACTGAAGAAAGACATGAACATCATGGAAGATAAGGGGGTGAGTACATTATCCATACATTTTTGTTCTGGAAGTGAACAAAAGTTTTCCTTTAAATCTTCAGTGTCACATGACCCTTCAGAAATCATTCTAATATACTAATTTGGTGCTAGAATAAACATTTCTTATTATTATTATTAATGTTGAAAACCGTATATTTTTAATATTCTAAATATCTTTTACCTGTAATCAATTTAATGCATCTTTGCTAAACAAATATATTTATTTCTTTTTTAAAAAGTAATCTTACAGACCCCAAACTTTTGAACAGTCATGTACAGTCAAACCCAAATTTATTCAGACACCTTCAACATTTCTCACATTATCACAGTTCGCTGTAGTTTCAAAAATGCCTGAATAATTTTTGCTCCCAAATTTTATATCAGTTTAACTGGTATGAAGAATTTTGGAGTATAATATGTCACAGTGTACTTTATTTTGCTATCCTCATTTACACAAACCATAGTGTCGTGCACCCACTAGTAACAAAATATCAAACACTAGTATTTTCAAATCTTTGTTTCAGATACTTTAAACTTCTGAGGTAAATCAGACCATCAAATATCTTCACATCCCATATTTTAAACTACACTGGTCATCCGGAGTCTACTGTACAGTCATATGTGTAATCGTACAGGTCTGGACTTCCTTCTTATTTGATGCTTTTATGGGTGATCACATGGTCATTTACTGTCTCATGTATCGGCTAGCCCACGTGGGTTTTGTGTACAGTAAGTAATGCTCATTTGAAATCCGTTGCAGGACTGTTGATATACTCACCCCCATGGTTCGGTCCTCAGAACAGTGATGTCCCAGCTCTTTGAGGCCATTTACAAAGCTCTTACTGTTCTGGCAATAGGCACGGCCTGCATCCAGCATAGTGTGACACTGTTTCACCAACTACACAAACACACATTTTTTTCAGGCCGTTAAATAATGTCATATTAGTCATAACATACACAAAATCTTCAGCGAACAATTGTTAACCAAATTATCATGAGATGAATAATAGGTCTCTGTGGTCTGAAACCGTCCAGTCTAATAAATTCAAGGGAAATCATCCTGGATTGTGGTTAAAAGCTTTTCAATTGGCAATTCCTCTTTGTAGTTCCTCTGCATAACACTATATCTCTTCACAAGACCAAAGAGTGGGACATGCACGCCAGAAGAGAGGAACAATGACTTTGTTTCAAATTAGGGAATTGAGCATTGAAGGTCAAACCAATAAACCCTGCAGCAATGATATTTAGGTGTTTACTGTGTATGGTGTAAGTCTAAATATGAGACTGTGCTTTGTTATGGCTTAAAACAGTAGCGGAGACTTCAAGCAAACAGTAATAATAGAGAGTGCATCTCTGAGAAAACCACCAAGTCAAGGTGCTCTGATCTAAGGTTTGTAATGGCACATCAAAGAAAGCTTTCAGATTAAAAAACATTTATTATCAAATGCCTAGCAGAGACTTTTTTACATTTTATGATAAAAATTGTGAGTGGGTGTGGTGCTTGAGCACGCAAAACTCACTGCTGACAAATAAATACTGACTAAAATCTCTACATATGACATCAGTATAAGTCTAAGGGATTTTTTCCCACCAGTTTCATCATGCGCAAGATGAAAATCATACATCTGAGCAATTATAAAGGTAGTAGTACTTTCACTTTTCTCCTCAACAAGCCACGTCTTGAGGTATCAATAATATCTGTAGTAGAATGAGTTACACGCTGACGTTTAAATCTAAGTGTTGGTGGTTTATTCATAAGTATGAACATTAGTCAGAGTGATTTTGCACTTAATAGTATGTCTCTCAGCATTTCCTCACCTTCTCAAGTCTTGTCTCCAGTTCATTAACGTTGACCTCCACCTTCTCGATTTCTGCTCTGTTGAAACATACCAAATACTTTTTCACACACAGAACTGAAAAACACAACTCAAACTGTTAAGAAGACCACATTTACTTGCACAAAACAACCAAGACGTCACAGGAAGTATTAATAGGACTATTACTATTTAATTCAGCAGGGCAGAGAGGCTGTGTGATTTTGTGCATATATATCCGTATTCAGATGTGGGTTTGTATTAGTGAATCTTTGCTTATATGTGCCGTCAGACTTTCTTAAAGAATGCACAGAAAAAAACTCAGCTCTTTGCGGTTTCCCGCTTTTTCACACATACATTACATACAGACACAGAAATATGATGCTTATATTCTTCAACTCAAAATTGAATTCAATTACTAATACAGAAACAGTAATTGAGAAACATAATGTTACAAAAAAATAAAATGGACTTTTTAGATCACTAGTTTTATTTAAGTAAAGGCTACAAAACGTGTAATACTACATAATTTTTGCATGAATTTACAGTCTAGCCGAGTCAATGCTAGTTGCTGAAGAGTCTGCAGAGATGACAGGTTTCACAGAAAACTACATAGCGTACGATGATCACAGACTCCTATTTTTTTTGTTTCACAGACTCTTGTTTTTCTAGTTTTTAGAGTCAAGTTGGAGGATATCAAACATATTTGATATGTTGAGCCTATTTTAAAACACATAGACCTGGTTTCACAGACAGAGCTTAGGCTAAGCCAGGATTAGTTCATTTACGACGCTGAAGTAATTTTTACAAACATGCTTGGATTTTTTTTTTTACCGGTGTGCATTTGAGACAAAGGCACTGATATATTTAACGTCTTTTTCAGTTGAAACAGCTCAGACTTACATTTTAGTCTAGGATTAGGCTTACGCCTTGTCTGTTAAACTGGGGGATTTTGTTTTCATTTTATCATGCGTCTAGCAATAAGGTGCATATTATTGTGTACGTTTGTGGTATTTAGTATGACTTGAAGTTGTTTAGTCTATGATGCCCAGTATCTGTAACCTTTAACAAAGTTTTCAAGTGTATGACACCTACCTCCGGTTTCACAGACAAGGCTTAAGCCTAGTCTTAGACTAAAATGTAAGTCTGAGCTGTCTGAACTAAAAGAAACTTGCACTGACTGATCTAAAAATTTATCAGTGCCTTTGTTTTGTCTCAAGTTACACACCATTAATGTTTTTTTTTAAGCATATTTATAAAAATGACTTAAATGCTAATCCTGGTTTAGTCTAAGCCCTGTCTGTAACCCAGGCCCTAGCGTTTTAGAATCTGTAGCTTTAAATGTGTAAATGTGAGCTTACATCATCACAAAAGCACTTTTTTTTGCATAAATGTGTCTGTGTATTGAAGAAAAAGTTGTAGCTTCCGAAGCAATCCACCCCTTAAACACACTTCCTGTCTCCTGTTTATCATTTCAGTATCTCTCGTCTCACTTCCTGCTCCCCCACCACTAGCAGCCGTTACTTAGCAACCGGAGGCAGCCGCAGTCTGAAGTAAAGTAGGCCTCGAACATGTTTGTGTCAGTAGCCTTCTTACACCTTCATGCGAACTCTCTTTCTTTCCAGTTGCTTTCTGTGCATGAAGGTCAAAAGCGTCCATGCACGGCTGTACGTGTGGTTTAGACGAGTTCCACATGTTCTGTATGTTCAGATCCGCATATGACATATGAAAAAGGATATTGTGTGTTTATGCAAGTCCATTTCTGAGTAGCGATGACCTAATTTTTGAACTCGCTACACCCTCTGAGTCTGTTCCCTCTGCAGCCACTAAAACATGGCACTCAAACTTTCCATTATGCTGCCCACTAAATCTACAGCCAAACCAGAGAAAGAAGGCAAGAAGGAAACTTTCACTACTATAAGTCGCATATAGTGATTTTAGAAACAACTCAAAACGTTTTATCCTGGTCTTTAAAAACATTATTTTCTAGGCTGTATATATTCATGTGAATGGTAAACGATGAAAAAAGTCCCCTCCTACTGTCCACAGCGCCACTTAATCATCATCCCATTCATTCCTTCTGTACGAGACCTAAGCAAATTCTTTCCAGAGCTGTGCGCAGCACTGACCGTTGCGGCTACATTTAACGCTGATCTGAGATCAGTTTTAATCAAGCACGCCAGGGCCAAAACCATTAAGCTGAGCCGATTGACCTGATCCTGGAACTGCTTGGAAAGAAACCTGCTACGTCATCCCTTCTGCACATGACAGTGAAGTTTATCATTTTAATGTGGAGCACATGACCTGTCTTTGTAAAGATATAAAACTGTACAGTCGATATTATTTAGTGCTGTAAAACTATTTGGTGCGGAAAAAAGAGTAGCTTACCTGAATCGCGGGGAGTCTTTCAGGCATTCTTCAAAATCCAGTTTGACAGTCATTTTGAGAATTACAAAGAACACAATCGATGCGAACAATTTTTTAATTCCTCACAGTTCTTTAATGTGTCCGTATAGAGATCCTTTACGCTGTAAACGGCCACCGCTGGGAGTCCACTGGTGTTGACAACATCAGGAATCGTTTAGAAAAGATGAATTAAACCAATCGTTTCCATTGGATGGTTTCGCTATAAATATCAGTCGGGTGTTGCCTTGTGAAAGCAAAGAGCATCTTTTCAAAACTAAACCCAAGTTTATGTTTTTCAGGAAGATCACTTTAACGACGAGTCGAAGAAATAAAAATAAAATGATAATTTGTCAATAATATAAATACAAAAAAGAACGAGTACTGGTATAAGAAAATTAAGCAAACCGTACCGATAATTATGGCCTCATCGCTTGTTAAATTTTCAAGAGCACGCTTTCATTATACGTCCCATTCTGCTCGTTTCATCCATTTATTAGTCCACAGATTCGTAGTTTGTACAGCGATGAGGGTTTCAATTCATCAAACAGCATGTCCGGGTACGTTTCCCTTGAGGGACTGAAACTTGTTCGCACTTCGCAGGAGAACTTTTTTTTTTCCGCTCTTGAATTTGCCACAGTTGGTCCACCCCCCTTCGCGTGAGCGCACTTTATTTCCGGGTTTCGGATTCTGGTGCACCAACAAATTAAAGCAAGCTGCAGATTAGCTGTTTTCAAGAGAGATTAACACTTAGTATTCGTATAATGTTATTACTGATTATTTCTGTTTTAGCTGACCAAAGGTCTTTAACTGAAACACGTATCTTGTTTCAAGCCTCATGCTTTAATCTCATATAGACCTGTCATTGATTTCATAACTAAAGACTAGCGAATGATTATTCCTCCACATTCCAGTTTCAGATTGGGTTGTACAGGGAGTGTTCCCCACAGTTTCTTACATCACACGTTAACAAACCTACACTGCTTTGTCACTAATCTGCTGACAGCTTATCCATACTTGTCCCGGTTAAACCTGTTATTCATAAGAAAGCCCCACCTGACAGCAGTGAAAGAAATCAAGCCAAAACCGAAACACACAAGCAAAAGCTGCGAGTCTGAGTCAGAGACGCAACTTAAAATAATCTCATGCAGCAACTGTACGCCTGTTACATCTAACACATGTAAATAAAGCCTTTACCAACATTTCTCTCACTCTCTCTCTCTCTCTCCCTGTCTACTGATCTAAACAGAGTAGTAGCAAGTCCTCTACTAGCCTGACACAAACTTTTTTACACGTTTTAAAGTAAAGGTTTTTGTTTACAAAATGTGTGTGCTGTGTATATTATGTATATATAAATACACACATATGCAAGTATAGGAAGAAAAATATGTTGAGTTTATATATTAAAATTATTTATATACAATCCCAATTATATGAATACAACTATGGAAATATATGTAAATATTTTCAAAATATATACTGTATTTGTGTGTATTTATATATACACAATAAATATACACAGTACACATATATCAAGTAAACAAAAACTTTTATTTTGGATGTGATTAATTGCTTGACAGCACTAGAAACAACAAAAACAGGGTTTCTGCAAGTTTTATGAAGGTAAAAAAACAAAACAAAAAAAAAAAAACAGAAATTCAATAGAAGGGAACACAATGTTCCCTAAATGTCAATGAAGCAGAACATGAGTTTTAATAATCAGAAAATTAGCAACACTTTAAAGTTTGAAAATACAACTTCCAGCAGATTATTTTCCCATTGTAATTAATTTTTCAATAATAATAATAATAATAAATGTTGACGTTTGAATACGTATGCTCCCAACCACCACCAGAATATGGAAATATCTTTTACAACCTCCTGTTGACACAGCTTTTACTTAAGAAGAAAATTAAGAGTTTATGACTAAAACAATAACAAATATCTACCGATTAGCTAAGAAAAATTAACACATTCAAAAAGAAAATAAAATTTTCATTACTCACTGACATTTTTTTCTTGCTTAAAGCACTTCATTTTCGAATTAAGACTTCGAATTAAGACTTTTTAAGACTTGCAGAAACCCTGGGAATTATATTGCAATTGTAGTGACCTTAAAAATGTCTTCTTTATGCTTTTAAATTACAACTGCACAGAGCTTTTTTATTTTATTTTATTATTATTTTTTTTTTTGCATAACATAGTGATTACTAAAAAGTATTTCATAATAAAGTGATACTAATTGCATAATTCTGGGGGGGATAATTACATAAAAATGACCTAAGCGATACAGAGAAAATAATCTTGTCTTTACTCACAAGTTCACTGACATTAGGTAATACAAACATTTTAACCTCTACATTTGATTTATGGGTAATATAATGTTATAAAGAAAAGGTCAATAGAGAAGTTGTACAATAACTAAATAAACACACAACTTAAACATTTCTGTTAACTAATTTAAATAACCGTTACAGCTAAATAGGATGTTTGGCGAAACTGCTACATCTGCTGGTTGGCAGTTACCACTGCAGCACACGCATCTTGTGTTTTCACTCACTGCAAAACCAGGAACCAGGCCAACATTACATCAGAATAACTGGTGAGATGTCTCCGATAATGTAATTTAACAGAAGAATGTGTCAACAGGATGCACTCACTTAAAATTCATCTTAAGTGTTTCCCATTTGATCGTTACGCTATTCTTTTTTTCAGTCGTGGTCCATGAGGGACACTGCATGTCGATTGGGTACTTCATGTAAAGAGTTAATAAACACGAAGGACAGCATTTTTTATTTCAAACGTCATACAGAAGGGCGTGATAAACCCTACTAGTGTCCAAGATTAAAATCTCACGTTGCTGGGTAACACTGGAAATAAATAAGCACAAAATAATGAGCACACGGACATCAAAAACAAAATATTGTTAAGCAGATTAGTCCCCACTTATCCCGCTGCGTGTATTCGCTTTCCAGAAGCACTGTGGGCTCTGAGTTGCCTCCTTCGTCCTCGTCTTGGTTTCTGTTCGCGATCTCCCCAGAATCTGTGAAAGGAGAGACGGGTGCGCAACAGCAGAGACTACGCTTTGATACGGAGAGGAACCAGCGGAGCGAGGAAGAATAATGAGAATCGGATTTTCTTTGCGCCCAGAGGAGAAAACCGCAGCAATGAATAAATAAACAGGGCGGTTGTAAAACTCCAGGCGGATCGGCCAGTCGTGACCACGAGAGACTACGCATGTAAGATCGCTTCAACTCAGTGCATGAGAAGACCGCCAGCCGCATAGGCGCCTTCAGAATGCGGGCGTGAGAAGAAACATACTACGGCGGGGGAATTCAAGTGCAACGGCGGCCGAGTGAACGGCTCCCCCACAACAGTCTTGAGGGCCAGGGGGGGTGTGCGACTGCAGGGCACCAGCATGTCGAACCGAAAGCACCGGGACAACCAGGAGATATGCGCCCGCAAGGTCCGCGAGCTCGCCCAAACGGGAGTGAACAAGCACTGCTTCGAGTGCAACCAACCCGGGGTGACTTACATCGACATCACCGTGGGCTGCTTCGTATGCACGTCATGCTCTGGAATGCTGTGAGTAACAACGCATGTGATTATTACAGTGATTTACATTCGTGTTCTTCAGTAACTCTGGAAAATATGTGGCTACATGCAGCGCTGTCAGCGTGAGTTCCAGAGATCTCTAGTTGTGTTTACATTCAAGGCAGTCGGTAATTACTACTTTGTCGTTTTCAGGCGTGTCCCAGTCTCGCTTGTGTTACGTATCGTTTCGTCATGATTTCAGGTTTGGCATCAATATATGCTGTTTTCTGCATGTCAGCAAGGAATGGTGTGATTCCACTTCCACACGATTTCAATCTGCACTTACGAACACAAATAGCTAGTTCTTCACTAGCACTGGAGGGAAAAAAGCAGCCCGTTTCCTTCACGGTTTTGTAATTTGTTCCTGCAAGACATTCTTTGCAGTTTACTATCCCGTTCACAGCCCCTGCACACGTTTACCTCACACGTTTCTCCTGTTTGTATTCAAATAAATGCCAACCCGCTGAACGTTTCTTCACAGTTTCGTGTTTAACCACGCAGTTTGTGCTTGCGGTTTGTTTCTGTTTCAGGAGAGGGCTCAACCCACCCCACAGAGTTAAGTCTATTTCCATGACAACCTTCTCCCAACAGGAAGTGGAGTTTTTGCAAAACCATGGCAACGAGGTGAGTGACAGGTCCACTAGTGCATAAGTGATGCTGTGCGAGTTACTGAACGGGAGACAACTTGCTTTTTCATTTAGAGCTCACAGAGGCTATAATTAACTTTTCTTTCATTTTATTTTTAAATAAAAATGCTTAATATAATCTAACGTGAACTGGTAGTTTGTCCCATACCTTGAACGCTCTTCTTTTACACACTTAAAAGTATGCACTTTTCTGTAATAAATTGAGTACATGCTTGTAGGGCATAGTATAAGTTGGCAAATTTGTATTGGTGGGCATAATCATACCCTCCTTGGACCCAAAAGTAAAAGAAGTCTTCTCTATTTGGTGCATGATCTATTAAAAAAAATCCCAGTCGAATGTTTTGGAACAGTATGATTTTTAATGTTTTGAATGAAGTCTGTTCTTCTCACCAAGACTGCATTTATTTGACCCAAAGTACAGCAAAAATAGCAAAATATATTTTTACTATTTAAAATAACTGTGATTTTAAAGCTGCATTTTTAGCATCATTACTCCAGTCACGTGATCCTTCAGAAATCCTTCTAATATTCTTATTTGCTGCTCAAAAAATAGTTATTATTATTATTATGTTAAAAACAGCTGAGTTTAATTGTCTTTATCATCACTTTTGATCAATTTAAAGCATCCTTGCTAAATAAAAGTATTAATTTCTATAATTTCCCCAAAAATACTGACTCCAAACTTTTGAATGGTATGGTGTATAATGTTACAAAAGGTAAATGCTGTGTTTCAGATAAATGCTGATCTTCGAATCTTTCTATTCTTCAAAGAATCCAGAAAAAATGTACCCAACTGTTTTAAATATTGATAATAATAATATTAAAAAATGCTTCTTGAACAGCAAATCAGCATATTAGAGTGATTTCTGAAGGGATCATGTGACACTGAAGACTGGAGTAATGATGCTGAAAATTTAGCTTTGAACATAGAAATAAATTACATTTTAAAATCTATTCAAATAGAAAGCAGTTACTTTAAATAGTAAAAATATTTCACAATATTACTGCTTTGCTGTATTTTGGATCAAAATAACGCAGGCTTGGTAAGCAGAAGAGACTTCTTTAAAAAAAAAAAAA
>JAHKKF010513207.1:0-16887 GCA_019740295.1 Labeo calbasu
TACGGCTCAACGTGAAATCACGCACCTGATGGCATTTACCGCTGATTACAGAACCGGCTTTACTGACAAAACGCGCAAGCATTTCGGCCGATACGTTTGGGTGCATCCCTAGTACAGAGTCAATAAAGTTCCTCTTGTTACAGGAAGTCCTTTGGGAAAAGGGTTGTACACATTTGCCACAGCTG
Source organism: Labeo calbasu (assembly GCA_019740295.1). Lineage (NCBI taxonomy): Eukaryota > Metazoa > Chordata > Actinopteri > Cypriniformes > Cyprinidae > Labeo > Labeo calbasu. Next base: position 186 of record JAHKKF010513207.1, read on the forward strand.
AAATGACAGCGAGACGCTTTAATTCGGCTCTTTGGATCCTTTCTCACGCAGCGAAGCATCCAAAGGTGAACTGTAATCACGGTCGCCACCAAGCTCTTTTGTGAAATGAAATAACAGATGAAAAGAAGGGGAAAAATGCATCTTTAAAGTTTGCCCTCGCGTAAATGTCAATAGAGAACCTTTTCCATCATCAGCAGTAAATTCACATTGATGGCTCTTTTCTTCTCTCTATCGATCCGGCCATGAGAACGTAGATTTGTATCTGTTAATTAATGCGTCCTGAAACAGCATTTGTATTAATCAGGGAGATAAGAAAAATTGGATGCCTGCACTGGCATGACAACCGTAAAAGCGCGAGCTCCTGATAAAATCATTGATGGACCTCAATAAAGAGGGAAAAAAAAGTTCTTCCTTCCACTCAATAAACTAATCATCCGGCTTTTAATTATTCTGCCGAGAGATGTGTGGAGATTGGGGAATGTGTAAATCTAATTATTTACTAACAGCAGTGGCTGAGAGGGAGGGCTGGGAGTGGCACAGGGGGAGCTCTAGGCGATGGGCTCCGTCCATCTGCCACTCCGCTCTACTCTCCACCCGCCCCCTGCCTTTATTTTGTCTCTCTGTTTGTCCCTCGTGCTCTCGTTCTCTTTGTCCCTCTGCCTCTCCGTCTTGATATATAGTGTCTTCAGTCTTCCATCATTCATTGGACTCTTCTATGATTTCCATGATAAACACTACTGACGATAACCTTTTAAGCATTTCTGTGCCACTAGAGTCAGCAACCGGAAGTGCAAAAAGTGATTGGTGTCCTCCATTGGTTGGACAAACAGACTTCAAGCTTACACCATTGGTTGAGCCAGTACATCTGTTTAGAGTCGAAAGTATGCTTGCGTATGTCAGTGGATTCCTTTTCCAAAATTCTCAACAATATTAAAGGATTACACACACCTCTAAGGATGCCATGAGAGTGCGATCTTATTTTTAGTCCGTGCCACCTTTCATTGAGGCCAGTGTCTTTGTAAGAATGCAGCGGTCTTACATTGGACCCCCTTAAGAAATTCTTGGCTTAATCCCTTTTGATGATTTTATTAAGTAGTAGAAGATGGCCCTGCCAACTGGCATTGAGCACACTAGCACCAGCAGGCCAGGGGAGGCACCAACTGCTCACCAGCTCTTAGTCTGCCTCTAATGAGATCAGAGATGTTAACAGTTTGGGATAATAAATTAGCGGTTGGTATAAACAATAGCCCGAAACCTATACCTAATGAGCTCCTTGCCATTAGTGATTAACTCACAGAAAGAGATTTCAAAAAGGAGACGAATAAATGAGCGAAATTGCTTGCTTCCTCTGAAGGCATCTCTACACAACAGATGTTGGTGAGCAACTCTTTCCTCACGTTCCCCCGCCACCCAGATTAGCCCCCTCGCTGTCGCAAAGAGAGTCGCTTCATCTGTTTTTGGAAGAGCAGGGCGAATGAGACGAGACGAAAAAGTCCAACGCCAACAGGTGCTGTTGTGACTGTCCCTCACCTGCAAATTGTATTTTTTTTTTTTTTGGTCTTTACAAGCTATGTTAGATCAGCTTTTGGTTACTTGCATTTTTAGCCTTTATTTGAACTCCCTTTTGTCTTTCTCAGACGCCAATGATGTATGTGTAACATTTAATTTTTTATTTATTAAAATACTCCCAAAAATTGAATAACTTTTAAATACAAATAAGCAAATACAGATAAACAAATAAAAGTTTTTTACACATGCATCATAATTTTATTACATTAAATAAATAATATAATAATTATAATAATAATAATCATTAATAATAATATTTTATTATTAGTAGTAGTGGTAGTAGTAGTATTTCAGTAGTGTTTATCTGTCCCAGTCCAAAGCAGTACATAGAAATTATTGAAGCTTTATTTTCATGTTTCTCATTATTATTATTATTATTATTATTATTATTATTATGACACCCCCCCTTAACTCTTAAACATATAAATCATTAAATAAATAAATGTTGTTTTTACACATACATCATTATTTTGGTTACATAAAATAAATAAATAAATAAATAAATAATTTATTATTATTATTATTATGAAATTACCCCGCAAAAAATTAACTGTTAAATAATAAATAAATAAATAAATAAATGTTATTTTTACACATACATCATTATTTTGATTGCATCAAATAAATAAATATGAAAATAATAATGTTGATGATAATAATAATAATTATTAATAATTAATTTTTACACATAAATCATTTTGATTGCATCAAATAAATAAATTTGATGATGGTGATGATGATGGATTACTATTATTATTATTATTTCAGTAGTGTTCATTCCAAAGCCGGTACATAGATTATTATTATTATTATTATTATTATTGTTATTGAAATACCAATAATCGAATAACTCTTTAAAATAAATAAATAAATGGGTTTTTTTTTTACACATACATCATTATTTTTGTTACTTCAGATAAATAGGTATTATTATTGTTGTTATTATTATTACTTCAGTAGTTCATCTGTCCCAGTCCAAAGCCAGTACATAGAAATTATTGAAGCTTTAACACACAATTTGAGATCCCTCAAAGGTGTGTCCATTAGACAGTAAAAAAAAAAAAGAAAATCCTTGCATTTATTCATCATCTTGTAGTTGGGGTCTAATAGTATAAGGAAACATCTTGAAATATCACCCTGGCCCCTTAATATTAAGTATGTTTCTCAGACCCCAAACCGAACATGAGGGTTGACCTCCTTGTGTTATAGACAGACAAAGACCACGTGATTTGTTTCAAACAGCATTCATGAACATGAACTTCACAATTTCCATCACTTCCAGCAAAAAGATGGGAAAATGAAAAGTGTGTGTGCAGAGTGGGGGGAGGAGGAAGGAGAAGGAGTTTGAGGCAAGCAATTAGTCTTTCAGTTGGTGTGATGGGAAGAATTGATCCATGCTGCATGTTGGGGGAGATAAGGAGTGCCCTCCCTCAGGATGCCCCCTGGCCTGCAGCGCAGCAGGAGATGAGAGCCAAGGCTCGTGCTAGGTGCCTCAGCTCGCTCCCACTGGAGTTTTCCTCTGTATTACACCTCCAGAATGTCAATTCTTCCCACTAACACAACCAGAAACTTCTGACGACCAACTGAGCTTTTATATCATACACCGCCGTTGAATGTTGATTTAAAACTGAACATTGGTCGTTGAGTTGAACGAAGCTCTTTCTCTCGCTCTTTCTCAGGGTTTTCCACACTCTCGCTGGCGGACCAGATGAGTCTTCTGCAGAGCGCGTGGATGGAGATCCTCATCCTGCGTGTAGTCTACCGCTCGCTGTCTTTTGAGGACAAGTTGGTCTACGCTGAAGACTACATCATGGATGAGGACCAATCCAAGCTTGCTGGCCTGCTCGACCTGAATAACGCCATTCTTCAGCTGGTGAAGAAGTACAAGGGCATGAAGCTGGAGAAGGAGGAGTTCGTCACTCTTAAAGCTATAGCCCTGGCTAATTCAGGTAAAATGAGCAGACACGACAGATTTCAGTCAGAGCAAACGCTACATTTGATTTGATGTATTCAAATTGTGATGCTATTATGGATTGTTCAGGCAACAAAACACTGGAAACACATTTTTCAACACATTTACAATGGACAAAAATAAAATAATTGATACTATTATGGATTGTTCAGGCAATAAAACGTTGAAAACACATTTTTCAACAAATTTACAATGAACAAAAATAAAATAAAATAATTGTGTTACTTTTATGGATTGTTCAGGCAACAAAACATTAAAAAACACATTTTTCAACAATTTTACAAAGGACTAAAATAAAATAATTGTGATACTGTTACGGATTGTGCAGGCAACAAAACAGTGACAATTTACAATAGACAAAAATAAATAAATTAAAATTATATTAATAAAAAAATAAATAATAATTAAATTAAAATTAAATTAATAAAAGAATTGTGATACTGTTATAGATTGTTCAGGCAACAAAACAGTGAAAACACATCTTTCAGTGAATTTACAATGCACAAACATAAAATAAAATAAAATAGAAATAATTGTGATACTGTAATGGATTGTTCAGGCAACAAAACAGAGAAAACACATTTTTCAACAAATTTACAATGGACAAAAATGTAAATAAAATAAAATAATATTGTTATGGATTGTTTAGGCAACATAACACTGAAAAAACATGTTTCAACAAATTTACAGTGGCCAAAAAATAATAAAATAAAATAAAATAAAAAATAATTGTGAAACTGTTATGGATAGTTCAGGCAACAAAACATTAAAAACACATTTTTCAACAAATTTACAATGGACAAACATAAAATAAAATAAAAATAATTGTGATACTGTCATGGATTGTTCAGGCAACACAACATTAAAAAAATACATTTTTCCAAAAAAAAAAAAGGTCAATTACAAAACAGTTATAAAATCCAAATATATCTGGAGTCCTGACATACAATTTTAAGACTTCTGATTTTTTTTATATGGACACTCTCACATGTGATTGACCCACTTCTATCTGCCAAAACCTTTTCTTTCATGTCAACTTAAATTAGATGTTTGCTCTGACTGAAATCTACGTTCCATTATAATTTACATTGTCCAATGTGTCTTTGATTTAAAATCATTACCAGAATCATTTACAGCAATCGTTCTCCAAATGAAATAAGATGCTGCATTTAGCTTAAAGTGCACTTGAAGCCTCTTGAATTTCCTGTCATCAGCTCAATGAAAGCAATGTTTGTTTATTCATGGTCCCTATTAATCGGATGGGCTGTTGATAACATATGAGCATGGAAAGAGTTAAACTCCCTGCTTTTGATTTCATCTCCTCCTGTGGGAATCCAAACAACAGATAGCGGTGGAGTTATTCAGGTGGAGTTAAAGTGAAATCTCTTTTGTTTTTTCCTCATGTATTCTCTTCCTCTATTCACACGTACACACAACAAAACACTAAACAGTGTTCCCACCCCTCCCCGCCCCTTTTGAAATCCTTCAAAAGCACGTCTGCGGCCCCTTTCCGAATTAGCATAAGTCTCTGCTCAGATGCCTCTTAAGTAAGGAGCCCATCACTATGCACCTGCATGTCAATAACAGGCTCTGATGTTGTCCGCCATCGACAGTCGCACCATGGCCCTCTGGCTCCCTTTGTGTTGACCCCATCTTTGAACTTTATCTTGGTTGCTGGCCAGTAGTTTTCCCTTTAATTACAAGAAGGAAACTGTCAATAAAATCTGTTAAATGGGACGCAATGAGCAGCTTGAATGGGAGGGCGGCTATTTGTTCAAATTCTCCAGCGCTCAAGGTATTGACAGTTTGTTTTCTGGGGCCATATGTGACGATCAATCTCCGGCTGGGCCTGGCCATGCTGAAAAATGAAAAAGCAGATTGCTCTTGCTCGCTTGCGGATGACGGCTCGCTAGTTTGGCCCCGGCCCGCAGCCACCGGGGGCCGTTCTGCCCAAAGTGCACCCCTGAGAGAGCCAATGCGTGCGTGACTCTTTTGAGAAATTCTTTTTTAATTGATTCGACGATTAGCACTTCATCTCGCTTTGTTGACGTGCGCGTCAGCGCGCCAAAAGCGGGTAAAGGTGATCGATGAGCGGGAGATTTATTCATACCGATGTCGTTTTCTGTCAGCGTTTACGCTGAAGTGTACGAAATGAGACTTCCTGTACGCTGAATTTGGAAACTATTTTAAAAAAGTGAAAACTGAAATGCTCTAGTCCTGGCTTTTCCTCTCCTTCTCGGGTGTCGTTCTCCGTATTTATCGAGACTTTCTCTCTGCGGCTTCTCTCCGCACTCTTCTCTCAGGAGAGACATGCATCATGTCCGATTTCAAAGGTGAGCCATTTTGTCACTTCTTTTTTTGGAGGAGAGCAGAGTGTTTCAGACAGCTGCTAAAAAAATGATACACTCCACCATTTTCTAAAGCCCCGAGGTGCTGGGTATTTCCGATATTTTTCACAGTCCTTCAATAGACACAGTATTGCTTAAGCAATCGATGTCAGAGCGACATTTTTATCCTATTTATTTGAAAGCTTTACGTTGCAGTTGATCTCATCATCTTAAATGTGACATCAAAAAAGAAAAGTCTCTCATATCTTCTCCACAGTTTGAATCCAAGCATTTACTGACACAATTCCAGCGTCATTCTGGAAAATCATAACAAATTTGAGTCTGGCGAAGTGGTTTTTGATGGTAAATGTTGTGACGCACTTTTAAGGTGTGTTTTCCAGAATGCCTCCAGCAGCGATGGTGAGATTGATAGAGCGGCTTGTGTGAAAAGGTGCAGGTAAGCACTTTCCTGCCACGGATTTCTGTCGGATCACAGGTCACTTTTCAGATGGCCAAAGCCCATGTGACTGATGGACGAGAGCTCGCTGTCTGAATTCTAGATGGGCTCCAGACGCCGAAGGGTTAGGATATCGAACCGCAGCCTAAAGCGGGCTCACGTTCGCCCCTGCCGGCCAGCCCAAAGGACGGTCGGCGCTCTCTACTAATAGAGGAACCTCGCAAGGTCCCGCTTTTATCAATACTTGACCGTACAATTATTATTTAACGTGTATGTATCAATTGATTCGAGGCAATGCATTGATCGTGACATCTTTGCCAAAAGCCAGCGTGCATTTGGACATTTTATCCGGAGGGAACGGGATCGGATTGACACGGCACAGTAGAAAACCGAGTCGATACTGTTGGTGGAGTCAGTCTATAAAGAGCAAGTCAGACAAAGCACTTTCTTTAGCATTGCGATGTGATAAAACCATCAGAGCGCTCGCAAGGCTTGGATTAGCTGGAAAAGTGCAACTATATTAGCCGTTGGAGCAAAGATAGTAGCTCTCTGAGACTAATTGCGTTCTCAGAGGCACGTCTGTCGCGGTGAACGGGCGTGAATGCTGTACTAACGAGCGCGAATGCAAATGCAGCCTGTTTGACATTTCTGGCAGACAATGCCAGTCAGGCTGAGGTATTGTTTCCTGACTCGAGCCTCTGTTTCTCTCGCTTAGACGAGTGCCATATCAGCTCTCCTCCAAACACTGTTTCTGTCGCCCGTGCCATTCATCAGTCCCATAGAGAGGCTTGTAAACACGTGGCGAGGACAGCCTCAGCGTTTAACACTCAAGTGTGCCTTTAATCACTGGAGAATGAGCTTAGGGCTGGCAAAAAAGGGATGAGTCACATTCTTTTAATCCGTTTCCTTTTCGCCAGGACTTCATCCTCAGGTTTCCGTCAGGCTGAAATGGATTAAATAAAGAAAGAAAAAGACTTGTACAGAACTAGCTTCCGGGAGTGACGTGCCTGTTTAAACTGAAGGGGGCTCCCTTGATTTTGAATGCAACTTGCATACAATATGTGTGTCTTTTTTTATTCTTGTGATATATTACATGCAGAGCTGGGTAGTAACTGATTACAAGTAATCTGGATAATGTAATCAGATTCCAAAAATTAAGTACTTGTAATTATATTACATTTTAAAATACTGTACTACAAAAATCAGACTACAGGTATTTTTTATTGATTACATGATTGCATATTATTCACACAGTAGCAATAAACAAATAAAACATTTAATTTTTTAGTAAGCGTTTTATTTTGATTTTGAAAATGTGCTATTTTAATATTACATTTTTATCATTTAATTAATATGCAGTTTCTTCATGAACCCCAGTTTGGGAAACCCTGACGTAATGTAATGTTTAATGCACTTCATGTTGTTAATAACAACAAACAGAATATATTTTCTTACTCTTTGTATTTTTATATCAATATGGTACAAAATGATCCTATTTAGATCAATGTGATAAATGAGTTAGGGTCAAAAGTAATCTAAAAGTAGTCAGATTATATTACCTAAAATGTGTAATGTAATGTAATGGATTACATTACTAATTACAGTTTTTGTCATGTCATTTGGAATCAGTAACTGACTACAATTTATAAGCAATCTACCCAACTTTCATTACATGTTTATGATTTTTCTAAAGTATTTTTATTATATATTATTTATATTATAAATGCAGTTTAAACATTTAGTACGTTTTTTGCATTAAACTGATCAAAAGTTACAAAACATTTCTATTTCAAATAAATTCTGTTCTTTTGAACATTCTATTCAATTCTATTTCTGTTCTAATCCTCAAAAAATGTATTACTGTTTTCACAAAAATATTAAGCATTACTATTTTCTACACTAATAATAGGAAATTTTTCTTGAGTACCAAATCAACATATTAGAATGATTTCTAAAAGATCATGTGATACTGAAGACTTCAGAAATGCTGAAAAATTGTAACTGTAATAATTAATTCACAATTTTTACTGTTTTACTATCTTTTTCAAATGCATTTAATGCAGCATTGTTGAGCATAAGAAAATTATTTTAAAAAATTTAAATTAAATTTTACCACATGTAAAACGTTTTATGTCTTTATATGCCAGATCGTCTGCAAGATGCCTGTTAAAGATCATTTGATCTGTTAAGCATCTGCCGTGTAAAGACATCTAACAGACGCATTCTAAACCATAAACGTCTTAAAGACATCTAATAGATGTCTATTTGACATCTGATAGGAAACGTCCTATAGACGTATTGCAGATGAGCAAACACTCTAAAAAAAAAAAACGTCTTGCAGATGTAAATGCAGACGTCAAATAGACGTGTCCATGATGTACGTGTGCTATCAGGGATATTGTATCATGGAGACATCTATTTGACATCTGCATTTATATCTGGAAGACATATTTTCTAGAGTGGTTGCTCATCTGCAATACATCTATAGGACATTTCCTATCCTAAATGTTAAACAAACGTCTGTTAGATGTCTTTAAGACATTTATGATTTAGAATGTATGTAATACTGACGTCTTACAGATGTTTGTACACGGCAGATGCTTTCCAGATCAAGCGATCTTTAACAGACATCTTTCAGACGTACGTGTGCTATTTGGGTTAGTATTTGCAAAACATAACTGTGTACATAAACTGCTGGTTTCGTCTGGCCAGAGGAGAACTGGCCCCCCGACTGAGCCTGGTTTCTCCCAAGGCTTTTTCTCTATTTCTGTCACCAGTGGAGTTTTGGTTCCTTGCCACTGTCGACTTTGGCTTGCTTAGTTGGGGACACTTATTGTCCAGCGATATCGTCGACGTGATTGCACAGATACTATTTAAACTGAACTGAGCTGGATGATGACATCACTGAATCATGTTTACCTGAAAATTGAGTGTTTACTATTGTCCTTTTGCACTATTGACACACTGTTTTTCTATTTAATGCTGTAAAGCTGCTTTGACACAATCTCTATTGTTAAAAGCGCTATTATAAATAAAGGTGAATTTACTTTTTCCCTTTGGTCATGTGAAAAAAATATTGATATGACTTATATTGTTTTATACTGAATTTGTGTTTGAGATATTTCTAAAGTCACTCATTGTTTTTTTTGTTTTTTTTGTTTTCAGATTCCATGCATATAGAGGACGTGGAAGCCGTGCAGAAGCTTCAGGACGTGTTGCACGAGGCCCTGCAGGACTACGAGGCGGGCCAGCACGCGGAGGACCCGCGCCGGGCCGGCAAGCTGCTCATGACCCTACCGCTGCTCCGGCAAACGTCCACCAAGGCAGTGCAACACTTCTACAGCATCAAACAGGACGGCAAAGTGCCCATGCACAAACTGTTTCTGGAGCTGCTGGAGGCCAAGGTGTAACTCCGTCCCCGGCCCCCGCGTTATATCGACAGAGAGCCGGAGGGGGTACGTCACTGACTGCACCCCTTCGCCAGGCAGACACTGACTAACTCTCTGGCGCTGTTCGTGAAACCTTTGTCTATAAACTTTATCAGATAATACTAAAAACATAACCGTAACGGTACTTCTAATTACTGACAATGATACGTAAATATAAGAATGATTTAAAATGTGATTATTGAGAAAAATATGACAATGACTGCTTTCATTATTCAGCAGTGGGACTCGAAACCAGCCGTCGACTTGTTCTTCTCGAAAATCTGATGCTGAGTTTTTTTGTGCTATTGAGACATTTTATTGATTTTCAAAAGAGAATTTCTGGAGCCGAAAAAAAGACCAGCCCTGCCAAAGGAAGGAGGTCCACCCGGTGGACGCCAGCAAGCGAAACTTTCCCCGAACTAGCTCCCATGTCGCCGAAGGAATCTAGGAATCCATAAGAGCGTGACGTAGTGACTATGTGCAGTATTACATTAGAGGTCCTCGGAGCAGTTTAACAACAACAACAACAACGCGATAGCCAAACGGAGATTTTGACGTCTTTGAAGAAGCTGCTCCTCACCATTACGTAGCCATGCGGATTGATCATGTGTGCGTCACTCCCTTGTCGTTTTCTTTCAAGTCTTCCGAACACGTCTAGCCTCTTTTACCGATTTCATTTCGATCTTTTCAGGGAATAGCCGAAGCTTTAGTCTCTCATGCAATACCGAGCAAAGAGGAATCGCAGTGGTCAAGGAACAGACTCATTTATTTATTGACTTTTTTTTTTTTTTATTATGTTTTATTCGAGTGTATTTTTACTGTACTGAAGGATGTAAATATATGGTATGGTCATCGAACATGATGTTTCTTCATATAATGTTAATAATTGATCGTTATGTTTTTCTACCGACCACCACGTTGCGCGATTTACGAACCGTGAAGACGAAAACCCGCTATCTTCTCTAAGCAATAGATGTTTTAAAAAAGTGGAGGTGTAAATGTATGCAGTTTTTTTTGTTTTTTTGTTTTGTTTTTTTTCTTAGTGCCACACTTACTTGGGAAAATGAATTTCCAAAAGCTTTCGCTTTTCTGTCTGTGCTTGTCATAAGATGATAGATTACATACATGATATGGCCAGAAGGACCATAACCATTATCTCAAGCCAATTATATATGCATATATAGCCTCGAAATTCTATTGACATTCTTTCATACTAAAGCAGTATTTGAACTTTGTTAAGCAAAATAGCACTTAGGGAAAGACGGAGAAGCTTAGTTTCACGACAGTCCTGATTTTTTTAACGAGGAATAGCGCCGGAGATATCACACACGGGACGTAATCTTCTTCCAAATGACATTTTTAGCAGAGAGAGGCTCAAGCGATTCATCAGAAATATGTCAGTATTAGTATGGGGTATTTTCTGAATATTCTTAAGCATTGTATATTGTAAATGAACAGATTATAAATCTAACCTAAGACATTTTATTGGAAGAGATCAAAGAAAAAAAAGAATGAAAAATGAACAAAAAAAAAAAATGTAGTTCAGCTTCTTGGTGTTTCATGTCTGCTGTGTTTTTCTGAAACATCTCTGTTCTTTTGTTTCCTTTCCTCTGTCACACGCAAAAGACGTAGTGTACTACCCGTGGTGATCGCAGGTCTCGCTGTTCAGTATGCTTTCATTTCCTTTCAGTTTTTTCAAATTTGGGTTCGTTTTTTAGAGACAGGGTAGAATTAGAGACAATACTGGATGTATGAATCCTCAGGAGCAAGATGATGGGTTCTCAAATAACCTTCTGAAAAAAGACTCTTCCTAGTTACCGCTAGATCAACCGATCAACGATCAATATAATCTATGCTGATATATAAGTGAATATTTAAAAGGAGGTGCATTATATGTACAAGAGACCATCTGTGTAACTCCTCTATCTTGTAGACTAACACTGTATATCATAGGTTACGATGAAAAATGCTTTGAAATAGTACTTTTTTCCTTTCTTTCCCCTCTTTTTCTGATTTTCCTTCTCTTTTAACAAAATGCTGTACATAAGGCCTTCATGCTGAACTCCATTGGTATATATCTTGACTCTTTAAGGTTGCAAAGGGAAGAAACGTTTTTGTTTGTTTTGGTGTAAGATCGGTTTTCGAAACTATCACTTTGACTTTGTGTGCTTAATAAAAATGACGAAAAAAAGATGAAAGAACAGATCATTTTTTAAGGGGATCGAGGGTTTTTAGTTGCTTCCTCTCAGTCTTGTTCTATAAATACACTGTATCTATCATTAGCTATTCAAAACTCTTAATAGATTGTGCTTTGGAAAGGTTAGTGTAACGTGACTCTAGATCTTCTCGCTCATGGCAACTCATCAGATGGTCAAAACATGGGCTTGGGGTGGGGAGGGGTCTTGCTGTTGAGAAGATGTTGGCACTTTCGAAATTTTCACGTGATCAACTCCTGGCAGAAGAGGTGCTGTTTTCTCTCTGTGCTTTTGTTTTCCTTTTCCGTGTTGTTTTTACTCTGAGGTGATGATCACGATGGAAACGAAGCGATATGAAACTAGACGAGCTTTCGAATTCTGTTCAGTTTTGTAGGATTTCACGAAAACGAGAGCAAGTGATTCCGACGTACACTCGGTCTTTCAGATATGCATTTTTTTCAAGTTGCTTTTAGTGCGCGAAATGAAAAAACGAAATACTTTGTACTGTGTAATTTTGGACAAAATGCTACACAGACCTCTCGAACCATTCAAAGACAGTTTTACCGTGTCTTTTAACACTCATCTATCCAGCATAGAAATCAAAGTGTAATTTATCCGTACCCACGACGACTTTTTTTAGAGATATTTTCTTATTTAAAGCAATATGACGGTACAGTTGTTGTACAATGCGATTCAAATTAGCGATCAAATGCTGTATTGGGCTATTTTGCAAATTCTAGGATTAAGGATGATCTGATATACAAGCAACTGCTATTTTTAAATGTCGAAGAGGTTCTAGGTTGTATTTATTCACGCATCGACGCGTCTGCCAAACGCATCTAGGCTTCCTGGCAGTCTAATGCAGAAACCAATGTGTGGGAAAGGACGAGATCCAGAAGGAGGAAGGGGAAAGAATAAAAGAGCGTTTGAGAAGCTTCTATGATTAATATGATATATTTCAACCCAGGAGTTGCTGAAACAACCTGTAGTGAGAATCATGTCTGTAGTTTTTAGATGTGCTCCACATCGGTAAAACTATTAACTGTATATTTTTGTGATGTGCATCATTACAGTGTGCTCCAAACAATATGTCCATTTGTGTAAATGTATTTATTTTACATTGTATATATTGTTCAATGCAAAAAGAGAGACCTATGATTCTGTAACTACGATCAGTTCAGATGTGTAACTCCAATTATGCCTTTCAGGATAATAGTAGAGCAATATTAAACATGCTTCCAGTTTTGACTCGGGCTGTGTTTTACTGTGTGAGAACATGTTTTCCGTCTTAACGCATTTTATTTATTTTCATTTACTTTTCTGTAGACTGCATACTGTGGGTTAAACTACATTATGAAACTATATACATACTCAACATGTTTGGTTTTTTTTAAGGAAATTAATACTTTTTATTATCAAGGACTCAATAAATTGATCACAAGTACAGTAAAGACATTTATAATGTTACAAAGATTTCTATTTTAAGTAAATGCTGTTCTTTTGAACCTTCTATTCATCCAATAATAATGAAAAAATGTTTTCACGTACTGTAAATACTAAGCTCCATAACGTTTTCAAAGCATTTCTAGAGGATCTCACATTGAAGGGTAGGTTGCTGAATGTTACTTTTTTCCATCAAAGAAATAAGTGACATTTAAATAGTAGTAATACTTTCTAAACATTCCCGTTTTTACTGTATTTTTTACCTTTAATTGAAGCTTTGACGACATAGGCTAAGGGTGAACCAACTCCAGTGTAAGGCTAAAAGCAGTTTCATCTGTTAACTAAAAAATTTAAATGTTCATAAACGCGCCCTTTTTAAGCAAGTACCAGATGTGGGTGTCATATAAGCTAATAAAATATTTTTAATAGGACTGAATTTGTATTTAACCTGTTTATAAAAAAAACATGGCTAGTTGCTAATTATAACGTTTTCATTTCCACGTTATTTAAACAGCGAATAAATTATATACAGAAAGGGGGTGAAGAACATCACTAACTTCGAACTATCGCAAGTTTAAACACTCTCAAAAAACTAAACTATCGTTATAATCACTAAAACTGTCTACTGTGAAATGAATCTCATACTTATATTGTACGTACATCTGCTCTTTGTTCTTTATGAGAGAGACTTCGCGCGACTCCGGAATTCCGTGTCAGTGATGACTCATCTGAACGCTTCTGATTGGCCATTGCATTCATAAGCTCAACAGACTCGTGTGTTATTGGTTGTAATGCGCAGCGCTAAGACCAACATAAGCAGATCGTAAATTAATGCCGCAATCGACACTTTTCCTTTTCACTTTGTTAGAAACAGATGTAATAGATTTATTTAATTGTGAGGGAGCATTTTGTCCAATTTGGTGGCATTTTTGCCTCAAGTCAATGTTACACACGCTCCACCTATGCTTGGTGAGTATAAGAGCCTTTGAAAATAATTTGAAAAACGTTCTGACGTACTCACACTTTTGAAGGGTAAAATATAGTGTATCAGTATAAATCAAACAGAAACATAGAGACAGAGAGGTACTCTTAGTGTCATTTTGGTTATGAAATGTGAACTATTTTTACAAATTAGAAACTCTCAGTTACACTCTTATCAAAACATTGCACTTTTTTTACATTTGAAATAGAATAGAAATATAACTTTGTTTCTGGTAGACACATACTTAACATGTGAATACAAACTTGTATAACACAGTAGTCATATTCTGCATTTCCTACAGGAAAAAAACACTTATGGATTATGAATAATGAATATAACAGCTGATGAGCATGATGCTGGTATCCAAGCAATAGAGTCGGCTGCCTGGCTACTTGACTTTTTTCTCCTCTCAAGAGCAGTCTGTCATTTTTTTTCCTGCACTGGCATCTTCACGCAGCCACTCTTCATTCTGTCGCGGTTACAATATTATTGCGTCGGAAAGGGGAAGAAAAATGGTGGATGAGCAGAAAGTTCTTGACAACTTGATGCAGCGTTTGAGGCATGTCCACTCAGAGGGTAATCAGCCGCTATGCCCTGAGGCTTTACAGCAGACACATTGATGTAAGACAACGTTCCTAACATCAGCACAGCCTCACGGTCTGCCCACATCCGCTCCGTCTCTCCAAATGAGAAACAGGAGATACAAACAGTGCAGGAAAGCACTTAGGATACCTAAATAGCAAACCTTGATTTTTTACACCCGACTGTATAATAAATTTGACAAAGAAGACAAAGGCGGCTGTTTAGTGCAGTTTCCTGCATATAGGCTTGGAAAAAGAAAGTACAGCACTATATAGTAAGATATAAGCGTTGTGTGTAAAATCATCTGCCGCTAATATGTATCATATAATGTGGGGAGACATTTAATGTTCTGTAGCAAAAGCGTTTAAGGCTTTAAAACAGAGAGCAGTGACCTGCAGGCAAATATTTTTCAAGAAGATGACATCATAAGATATTGCTTAAAGAGGGCCCCGTTGGCGGAGGATTTTTCCCCCCACTTTTTTTTTTATTATTTGCGCTGCGGCACATACATTTTACTCATCGACTTCGGAGTTCATTTATTTTATTTTATCTTTACGCCATTGATTCATTATTATGATACAATAAAAGCTACTTGAGCATTTCAGCTGCCAAGTACCGTTATCATTAACCTTGCGAGACGCTAAAAGTGCTCCATGGCATTTGTAATGGCTCTTTTAACTCTTTCCGCTCTCTTCCATGTTACACGGCTGCAATGTGGAGCTGCTGTAATTGGGTTTTCACTGAGGTTGGACCCTCAGAGGAGGCCCCGGTGTAAGCTACGCCGAGGTATATGCGCGGATATGCCGGACTATTTGTATTTCTCCATTATGTCAATTTATGGATCATCCCGTCGGTGCAATTTGGAACCGGAGCGGGAAAGTGTCTTATAGTCCAATTGGGAATTTTGATGTTCCCCATAAAGCTTTAGTTCAAAGTTAAGCTCATTTTAGATTAATTGATCTATTCTAGACATATTAGTTAAACTGCTGATCTTGATAAGTCTGTTTGAAATGACCTCTGTCCTGCTCACATCCGTTTAATGGTTTCTGGTAACCGTATGAACTGACATTAAGAAGGAGTGGCTAAGCATTTTTAAGGGGGCATCAGTGCTGGAATAAGACATGACCCAAGCAAAAAAAAAAAAAAAACAACAACCACTGTTCGGTTGATGACATAAAATTTGTTCAAAGGAAATAATTTGCAGAGAACCTTGATTGTTTTGACCAAAATTTAAATGTTATTCCTGTCACCGCATTTAAACACTTACAGTTGAGCTCCAAATTTTACATCCCCTTTTCAGAATCTGAAAAATGTTATTTTACCAAAATAAGAGGGATCATACAAAATCCATGTTATTGTTTATTTAGTACTGACCTGAATAAGATATTTCACATAAAAGATGTTTAGTCTACAAGAAAAAACAATAGTTGATTTTTTTTTTTTCAAAAGTTTACACCCCCTTGATTCTTAATACTGTGTTTTTACCTGAATGATCCACAGCTGTGTTTTTTTGTTTAGTGACAGTTGTTCATGAGTACCTTGTTTGTCCTGAACAGTTAAACTGCCTGCTGTTCTTCAGAAAAATCCTTCAGGTCCCACAAATTATTTGGTTTTTCAGCATTTTTGTTTCTTTGAACTCTTTCCACTAACGACTGTATGATTTTGAGATCCATCTTTTCACACTGAGGACAACTGAGGGACTCATATGCAACTATTACAGAAGGTTCAAACACTCACTGATGCTTCA
>JAHKKF010513207.1:30389-48171 GCA_019740295.1 Labeo calbasu
GCGAGTTTGAACTTCTAAAATGCAGTTTAAATGCAGCTTCAAAGGACTCTAAATGATTCCGGTCAAGGAAGATCGATCTACGATCTAACAAAATGATTATTTTCTAAAAAAAAATTTAAATTTATATGCTTTTAAACCTCAAATGCTCGTCTTGTCTAGCTCTACAATGTGCGTGTGTAGTCTGTGTAATCCGGGTCAATACAGTTAGGGTATGTCGAAAAATTCCCATCTCATTTTTTCTTCCAACTTCAAAGTCGTCCTACATCGCTGCAGAAGTACCGAGCCAGTGTTTACAAAGTGAACGTGCCAAGAAGATCAAATATCCTTTACAAAAGGTAAAACAGCGATGTACAACGGTTTTAAAGTTGGAAGAGAAAATTAGATGGGAGTTTTTCAACATACCCTAACTGTATTGACCCGGATTACACAGACTACACACGCACATTGTAGAGCTAGACAAGACGAGCATTTGAGGTTAAAAAGTATATAAATTGTACATTTTTTTTAAAAATAACTGATCATTTTGCTAGATAAGACCCTTCTTCCTCAGCTGGGATCATTTAGAGTCCTTTGAAGCTGCATTTAAACTACATTGTGGAAGTTCAAACTCGCAGGCACCATTGAAGTCCACTATAAGGAGAGAAATCCTGAAATGATTTCAGGGTATAAAGAGGCTTGATGTGATCAAGATTATTTGAATGTATATTGTACAATTATGCATATGCTGCTTAGGTGCTAGTAGTGATGAATAGTTTCTCTAGCGCTTCAGAAGAAATCATATAATGTAATAAGCTTGGTCGGGTGTCATGTAGTGTTGCTCTGGCAACACTAAATCACCATCCATTCATATTTGAGCTAATTAGCCGCTGAAAAATATTGATATTAATATTGTGTCGGGAGAACCCGCAGCAGGTTCTCGCTGAACCCATGTCACAACAGATTTCCACTTTGGACAAGATGCATGAATAGAAGGCGTTAATTACAGTGGTAAACATCTGCTTTCCTGCAGCTGTGAGGGCAGGAAGGGGGAAGAGAGCAGGTCAACCCCTCACACACCCTGCTCTGAATACATATCAACACACACACCGGGTCCAGTCGCTTCTGCTTCATTCCTGTCAGAAACATTCAGCTGTTTTGTTTTCAAAGAATGATCCGCATCCAGTGCAGCAATGCAAATATGAAGAGCACAAAAACTGTGGAATTGCTAGGTCATGTTTCATTCTCGGCTTTCAGAGCCCTTCGCACAGACGAAGTACCAGTCGGTCCCATTAGGACTGGCTCTCTGGCATTGTTCGGCTTTGGAAATGGCTGCCTGTATCTCTGTGTCAGAAATGAAAGGAGAAGGAGCAGAGGATAAACTTGGCCATCATCAGGAAACAGAGTGCTCTGTCTGTGGAGAGTATTACCTTACAATAGTAGTGATTATTATAGCTTTAAATTGCAATCGTTCAGATTATGAATAGCAGGTTGACTTCTGGGACGGAAAACATTATTATGATAATGAGATCCTTCCCACAAATTCAGAGGTAATATGTTCCCTTCCTGTGACAGCCTTGACTTGGACTATATAAGATATATTTTCTCTGCCCATTAGGAATTTAAACTGCAGGCCGGCCACTGTATTCTGGGGACGAAATTAGCCTATTTTCAGCTTTAACTCTTCATGGTGGTCTACTTGCTGAGGACTATTAGTGACACAGTCTCTAAGTACCTGGTTTCAGGCAAGCTTTTTTCCCCAGGTATACAGAACTAACTCTTGAATGTTATTATGAAAAACATTACAAATGTAAACACACAAAATTACAGGGTTAGTTCACCCAGAAATGACAATTCTGTCATTAATTACTGACCGTCATGTCATTCCAAAGCCGTAAGGCCTTTGTTCATCTTCAAAACACGAATTAAGTTCAATCCAAGAGCTTTCTGACCCTTCATAGACATGCATTGTGTTACTCTAAAATGCACATCAACTGACACAGAAGAGAAAAAATAGTTAAAGTCGTTTTTTTTTTAACTTTGCACACAAAAAGTACTCTTGTAGCTTCATAAAATTTACGTTTATACCACTGATGTCACATGGACTATTTTAACAATGTCCCTAATACCTTTTTGGGCCTTCACTGCGAAAAAAGGCTCTTGCTTAGTATTTTTAGTCTTGGTTTCTAGGCAAAATATCAAAAAATTCTTAAATCAAGATCCATTTACTAGATAAACAAAATTATGTAATATATTTAGTCTTGTTTAAAACAAATAATTAAGTGAATTTTGCCTAAAACAAGTGAATTTATCTGCCAGTGGGGTAAGGAAAATACTTTTTTTCTTATTTTTTACTGGCAGATAATTGGGTTACACTTTATTTTGATATTGATATTGTCCACTTTACATTCTACTAACCATAAGTACCTTTGCAGCTTCATGTCAACTAATTCTCATTAATTTGCAACTACATGTCTACTAACTCTCAGAGCAGATTTAGGGTTAGTAGAATAAGCACATATGCTTGCAAAGTTTATGTTGTGTTACAAGATATTAAGAGTGTTACAAGATATTAGGCAGACAGTTTACTAATACTCTAATGACTAGTTGACATGCAGTTGCTAAGTCACTCGCTGTTAGTAGAATATCTAAAGTGGACTATCAATATAAAGTGTTACCAATAATTGTGCTTAGTTTAAGCAAAATACACTTAATTTAGGTCCCCCAGGGAAACAAGACTAAATATCGTACATCATTTTGGTTATCTAATAAATGATTCTTGAATAAAGAAGTGTTAGATATTTAAAACAAGAAACAAGACTAAAATAGACAAGCCTTTTTTGCAGTGTTTTGAACATCGTAGTTGCGTTGCTGTCTATGCAGGGTCAGAAAGATCTGGGATTTCATCAAAAAAATCTTAATTTGTGTTCCGAAGGTGAACGAAGGTCTTAATAAATGACAGAATTTTAATTTTTGGGTGAAATATCACTTTAATGCATTATGTACCTACCCTATTTAAAAGTGACAGATAGACATTTTAACTATAAAATTACATATATGCAACACTGACTAAGGTTACTTGAACAATTAATGAAGTAGTTGGTCTTTAGGTTGGTTTAGGGTCAGACATCTATCAGATGCATTTCTTAGGGATATATTTATGTTTTAATAAGATAAAAGACAAGTATTAAACACAGATGATAAATAACTCTGACTCTCTGTTTGTATTTAAATATTATACTTTTTATAAAAATTGGAGATATACAGATTATGCATGATACACAGATTATGAAAATTTGTGCAATAAAAGATTGACCTATTAATGCTGAATTTATGCTGAATGTCTGTAATCCTATAAAGGCTAAGAAACTCATTTCTAAGAAGTCTCTAAATTCATTACAAAGTACCAAAAAATCAGCATAAACTAGTCAAACTCAGTGATCAATTAGTCCAGTGTTTCCTAAATCTTTTTTGTCTTATTAACTTGAATCATCAACACCACTTAAAATGTATTTCAACACTTTTAGCAGCCTTGTAGCAGCCATAGTAGTTAAGGCCACCTAATATATCATCAAAATCTTTTCAAGTAAACACTAAAAGCTGCTTACCTCTGGTTGAGATTCACTGGACTAGTTGACCATCCAGACTCAATTATATGTCTGTCATGTGTCGTTGCTCCTTCCTTTTTTTTTTGCATATATAAGCCTAATAAGACTGTGAGCTTTTTTACTATAATCATTATCACATTACTTTCACATTCCCTTAGGGTCAGTTTGGGATTGTTTGTTGTCTTTAACTCTGCTACTGACTGCCAGTACTGTTTTGTCAAAAGCATGGCACCAAATAATTAAGCACCCTGACAGGTAGCTGTCTTCGTGCTGCCTGTTGAGGAAGCCTGTATAGTCAAAAGAAACTCCAAGATAAAGAGAGCTAAGGAAAAAAGAAACACTCAAACGGAATACAACATTACAGCATTTAGAAAGGCTTCAGGGAAAAAGAAAAGAGGAGTTGATCCGTAGGTGCTTGTCCGTAGTCATTACTTTAAGAGGAGAGTGAGAGCAACAGAGGCGGAGAAGCTAGAGAAGAGTGATATGCCTTTTATGCCGCCCGCTCAGATGACGATGAGGAGCGACAGTGGGCTCCTGTCGGTTGTTTGTTGCGCTGCTTATTGTGGGTAATTTGTCTCTCTGAAGTTGTGGGACGTAATTGAGATCAAGCAAGTATCGAGTGGCATAAGACTCGGCAGGGAGGAAAAGTACAACAGCGTTCTTTTTGTCTCTCTTTGCACGTCAGTTCAAAACCGTGAACGTATCACAGCGTAGCTGACGAGCCTCGGCAGGTCTCGACACATGAAAAGAGTCGTCGAAGAGGGAAAGTTGAAAATGTAAATGCCAAGGAGGAACAGTGATTACAGCCGTTCCTCAACGTAAATCTGAATTATCATATCAATGCGTGTCAGGTGCCTGTCATGACAAAACACGCTCTTATGAATGTTTAAAACTTCTTGTTCTTGCATATAAAGGTTGGGATTCTTTTGATGCAGTTCTTCGATGTTGAAGTGGACATTATCGCTCTTGTTCCTTATTCTGGTATCTATGTCACAGACATTGTTTTGTCTGCTCTCACTTTCAGGTCTCGTGTTTGGTTACAATTTAAAAAGCTGTTGTGATGCCAAGAAGAGACAGGACCTTGCTTGGGTCAAACAGATACGAGTTATGCTTCTTGAAAACTTATTTACCCCTTTCGTTTCTCAGTGGTGGGGATTTTTCAGTTACTCTTTCTTCAGGTCGCCAGTTGGTGGCCTTTGTGAGTGAGATATTGAATTATTAAAGGATTATTTCACTTCCAAAATAAAATTTCCTGATAATTTGCTCACCCCTAAGTCATCCAAGATGTTCATGTCTTTCTTCAGTCAAAAACAAATAAAGATTTTTGAGAAAAACATACCAGGATTTTTCTCCATATAGTGGGCTTCAATGGGAGCCAACGGGTTGAAGGTCCAAACTGCAGTTTCAATGCAGCTTCATAGGACTCTATATGATCCCAGACAAAGAATAAGGGTCTTATCTAGCGAAACAATCTCTTGTTCTAAAAAAAATACAAATTTATATAGTTTCCCACCACAAATGCTCATCTTGCACTAGCTTGACTTCACGCATTACCTAATGATGTTGGAAAGTTCATGGTTGACGTAGGTGGCAGTACCGACCCAGTGCTTACAAAGCGAACGTGAAAAGAAAGTCAAATGCCTGTTACAAAAAAAAAAGGTTGGACGATTTTGATTTTGGAGTTTTTTGCTCTACCTTACCTTTTTGAACCAGAGTATGACCTTTCCAAGTCGTGGACGGTGCATCGCAGAGCTAGTGCAAATTTGTAGTTAAAAGAAATATATACTTTTTTTTGAAAATGACCAGTGGTTTCACTAGATAAGACCCTTATTCCACTGTTGGGATTGTGTAGAGCCTTTTGAAGCTGCATTGAACTGCAGTTTGGACCTTCAGTCCAGTGAAAAATCCTGGAATGTTTTCCTCAAAAACCTTAATTTCTTTTCGACTGATAAAAGAAAGACACGAATATCTTGGATGACAATGGGGAGTGAGTAAATTATAAAGAAATTTTTATTCTGGAAGTGAACTAATCCTTTAAAGGGGACATCAGGTGCCCATTTTCCAGAAGTTGGTGTGATTCTTTAGGGCCTTCATGAAATGTCTGCAAAATACTTGGAGTAAAACTCCTCAATGATCTTGTAAAACACCTTTTTACCTTGTCAAAAACAGCTCTGTTCACAGCGAGCAGTTTCGGTGCATGTCTCTTTAAATGATAATGAGCTACTGCTCACCCCGCCCCTCTCTTCCATTCTTTTGTATTCGGTGGTGCATTACCATCGGAAAGAAAACGAATCCACTGCGTCCTTACAGGCTCTGATGTCGGGAGCCAGTAATGTTCACTTTAACATCTAACTACAAAACACCTGCATTGCTTACGAGACGTTGTTGCTACAGCGGCTCGAGTGTGGAAAAAATGGTGGACAGCAAACAACTGATTGAGGGCAGAAGTATGCAAATACAGGACAGTCTGTCAGCGGCTGTGGGCCGGGCTTGTGCAGTATGACATCATACTGCTCAGAAAATCAAAATGGCTTGATAATTGATACTGTTTAGGTTTTTGGGAGACTACAAAAAAGGAGTGAATGGATTTTTATTATTATAGGGGGGTTGTATCCACACACTGCTAAGACATCCCCAATGTCCTCTTCAAATAAACTCATTAGTTTGAAAACAAACATTGAGTCATTCACAAGCTGAGCAAGTGATTTTATGAGTGATTCACTGAATCATTTAATCAGTGGATTCTTGCAGAAGACAAACACATCATTGTCTTTTATAAGTGCACCATTTGAATTGATCGCTCAACTGATTCTTTCAAAGTTCAGATATACACACCTGTTAATTCTGCTTTAAGGGTTACTCCACCCCAAAATGAAAATTTTTCATTAATCACTTACCTGCAAGTCGTTCCAAACCCGTAAAAGCTTCATTCATCTTCGGAACACAATTTAAGATATTTTAGATGAAACCAGAAGGCTTGTAAATACCACTGTCAAGACCAAGAAAGTATGAAAGGCATTGTCAAAATAGTCCATCTAAACTAGAGTTTACTTGGCTCTATTTTCATTGAAAAAGCGGAAATAGACAAGAAAGTAGCAACATCATGCTTTTAAGTTACTCAGTATTTTCCTCTTATTTATTGAACAGCATTGTTTATAACATTACGTTCTGCAGCTTCTGTGGGAATTGATCTGAAACTGTGCTTTTGCGGCTGTTTATATGTTGTCTTTGGCTGTTCGAAGTTCGTGAGAATCCCACAAGTTAATGAACATTTTCACGCACAATTAGAGCTTCCACAAGGGTCTAGGCCTTGGCCGTGCCATTTCGATCGCAGAGGCTTGCACTGTGGCAGACGCTCGTACTCCGGGGACATTTGTTTTGGCCAAGAGCTGCCGAGTCTCAAGCTCTTAACCCGAATGTGCACATGCCTCATCACCCTGCGTGAACTTCACCCCACCCAAAGATAAGTAGGCCAGCCAGCCCGTGGCCCAGGGCCCCATGAGCCAGAGGACCACTAAAACCGTGGTGGGGTGGTGGGGTTGGCGAAGGGTAGCTGGCTGCCTCGAGTCAAACTATCTGTGTGAGGAAAAAAAAGATCATACAGGATAATAAAGGCCTGTAGGCAGCTCGCTTTCACAGTATATGTTTAGTAATACAGTTTTTAACACAAATAGACTCTCACTTCCTGTTGTAAGCTCCGATTAGGTTTGTTTTTCGTTGCATTTCGAATTCTAAATTCAAATACTAAGAATGTCACGTAGATGTTTGGCTTTGTAAATAAAGGTGTGCTGTGAATAAACTTTGCTGAAGCGCAGGAGTAAATCTCTAGCAGAGGAGACATCAGCACTGCTATCAGGCTGCCCTCTGGCTCTGGCAGGGGAGCTGGCAGTGGGTCAGCTGACCTTTCAGAGCTTCTCATGCCACCCAGAGTGATGGAGACTGATTGGCAGCGCAAGTGAAGGTGAAACAAGGTGGATGGAGGCAAGGAGAGCTTCCACCTTTCCCCAGCTCACTGTCCACGGGCACCGGAGGCCATGAGTGGCGAATAAATCACCCCAAAGTGTTGACAGGAAATTAGAGTCTTTGCAGCTTTAAGCTCTTGGAGTTGACTTCTACAGGACATGGGCGGCACGTCTTGCGGCACTTGCGAATATACTGGTTTTAAATTACGTGTCGTATTGAGAGGAAAATACACTGGCCTTTTGAGAACCCTCAGCAATGACGTGCAGAGCATTGTTTAATCTGGTCCGTCGAGGCGTTTATATGTGTTTCAGCACATCAATGTCAGACGGAATTAAACGTTTGCCCAGAGATGGGCTTTCCTTGGCAAGTTTTCTCAGGAGTCTTTATTCAGATTAAAGTCAGAGAAGATCAGTGGCGTATGGATATAAATCAAAAGGGGCAATGCTGAGTGGCAGAGCTTCCTGCGAACTGGTAATGGTCATAAGTCGATATGAGCAATTTCACTGTATATTATGTCTCTCAGACCGGGCGTGAGTAACAATGACAGACGGGCGTACGGCCACGGGGCGAGAACCGTCCCGGAAATCGTCCGCACTGATAAGACAGATCAAATGCATTGTGTGGCCGCAACGGAGTCCCGTAATCTGTCATAGCTGCGGGGTCGTGGCTCTTTGCAGATGTGGCGGAGCTGATTACGTCTCCTCTGTTTAGCTGCCGCTGCCCTTCTGCCTAGTTAGCATGTGTTTATTGCTAGTGAAAGGTGCGAGAGGGATGGGTAGAGGAAAAAATGAAGTGTACAATCCTGGATCTGAGGCCTGTCAGGAGATGGATGGGTAGCTCGTGGCACGCTGCCCCCACATCCACAATCTGTAAAGTGTACGGCAAAGTCATATGAACACACCAGCACTCAGCGCACTACATAAATAAGGCCGGACGGCTATAAGTCAGGTGCTAAAACGCGCCGGTATGTTAAACATTTCTGGCATTTCTAAATAAACGGCAATTCATCAAACGGAAAACGTCGCATGTGCGCTACATTGGCTCAATTATATATTTCATCTTTGGTGGTAATAAATAATGAGCGGCTACATGAAATGTGGGATTGGTTATTTCACTTTGATGGTTGTTCGAGACTTGTAATCTTGCAAGTGCATGATATATGTGCTCACTTACTTGGGCTGATTTTCAGTTTCATAAAGGTTATATCAACATTTTAACTGCTTAAACACCTCATGATTTTGAAGGGCTATAATGCTTAATGATTTTTACATTTTTCAACATGGAAATAAGCTGTTTTCTATGAATGTGTGAGACTTTAGGTTTATTAGCTGCTATGGGGAAATAACGAGTAGAAAAACAAAGTGCAATAAACGGTAAAAATGTTTGCACTGCAAACCAGTTTGTTTATAATTAAGATAATACATTTAAATAATATGGTAAGACACACCAGTTTGCAATATAAATTAATAAAAGAAAATAATTAAATTAAATAAAAAATTATGAGAATGAAGTTCAAATGTTTTGAGAATAAAAGCAAAATTTACAAGAATTCAGTCGTAGCAATTGCGAGATTAAAGTCGAAATATTTTGAGAATAAAGTTAAAATATTTCGAAAATAAAGTCAAAATGTTTTGAGAATAAAGTCAGAATATTTTGAGAATAAAGTTAGAATCACGAGAATGAATTCATAGCAATTACATACAAATGTAATTGCATACAAATGGGCCAGATTGGGAGCTCAGCTTTCTTTATTCTCAAAATATTTTGACTTTATTTGAAAAACTTCGACTTTATTTGAAAAATTTTGACATTATTCTTGAAATATTTAGACTTTATTCTCAAAACATTTCGACTTTACTCTCACAATTTCGACTTTATTCTCATAATTTGGACTCTATTCTTGAAATATATTGATTTTATTCTCGTAATTTCGACTTTATTCTTGAAATATCGACTTTATTCTCAAAACATTTAGACTTTATTCTCAAAATTTCGACTTTATTTTTGAAAATTTAGACTTTTCCCGAAATATTTTGACTTTATTCTAGTAATTTCGACTTTATTCTTGAAATATTTAACTTTATTCTCAAAACATTTTGACTTTATTCTAGAAACATTTCAACTTTATTCTCTAAAATTTTTTACTTTACTCTCAGAATTTCGTCTTTATTCTCTAAACATTGACTCTATTCTCGTAATTTCTACTTTTTTCTCAAAACATTTTGCCTTTATTCTCATAATTTTGACTTTATTCTCAAAATATTTCGACTTTATTCTCAAAACAGTTCGACTTTATTCTTGTAATTTCAACTTTTTTCTCAAAACACTTCAACTTTATCATCAAAATTTTGACTTTATTTTTAAAATATTTCGACTTTTTTCTCGAAATATTTAGACTTTACTCTCTTTATACTCTAAACATTTCGACTTTATTCTCGTAATTTCTACTTTTTACTCATAACATTTTGTCTTTATTCTCATAATTTTAACTTTATTCTTGAAATATTTCGACTTTATTCTCAAAACATTTTGACTTTATTCTTGTAATTTCAACTTTTTTCTCGAAACACTTCAAATTTATTCTCAAAATTTTTACTTTATTCTCGAAATATTTCGAATTTATTCTCATAATTACAACTTTATTCTTGTAATATTTCGACTTTATTCTCATAATTTCGACTTTATTCTCAATTTCGACTTTATTCTCAAAACATTTTGACTTTATTGTCGTAATATCCGATTTTTTACAGATTTTTAACGTAGCACTAAAACACTGTCGTATAGTATCCCTAGATATGTCTCAGTTTTTTGTTTTTGTTCCAAGTCTGGTAGCTTGGAAAAGTAATAGCATGCCTGTTCTTAAAAATGTCAAAATCTGAGGTAAATTTCAACAAAATGGTGTATGTTAAAATATAATATGCAGGATAAGGAGTTTGTTTAAATGAAACAAGTAAGTTTAAATCATGACAAAAAGCAATAGTACTAGTCATGCTTGCTATAGCAAACTCCACTAATAAAAAACATCATGAACATCATCGCAGTCAGTGGGTTGTCTTACCCCTTACCTTTTTATTATGGCTCCCCAGAGAAATTAAGCATTTTTTATCCATAGATGAGCCATAGATGTAGCTCTCCTTGTATTTCCAGCTCTTTCAAAGTCAGAAACCAGTGAGAAAAAAGAGAAATAACTGAAAAATCACTTAGACATTGTTCTTTCCATTCTTGCATCGAAGCTGCATTAAATTCACCCTCCTCGCTCACTGGTGAGAGAGCATGCTTGATTAATATCCTTAATGACAACCGGATCAATTAAGAACGTTTGCACTTGTAAATTGCTTGTAAATGTCATGTTTTCAAGAAACAGTTCACTTGAAATCATTATCTTGATGTAAAAAGATTGTAATCCACCACAAATCTAGATATTCCTGCATCAGCAATTACCCCAGCAGGAAGACCATTAATGATACTGTAAAAACAAACAGCTTCCAGTAAAACGATTATTCCATATGTTTAGACACTGGGGTTTATGAATATTTGCTAATTTCCTAGTTTAAAATGTCAAAGTTGCAATAACACCCATTGCGCTCGCCGTTCTGTAACGCACAGTCACTGTTTGAACATATGGTGAACATTTATTTATTGTTAGAAATGTGTAATCAGATTTAGTTTTTTAATGCCACTAATACTTAATGTGAGGATGCTAATTCTTTACTGACACATAACCATAAGTGTAGAAACTACAGTAATATTACGCTGTATCGAGAACCTAGTTAGTAAAAATAAATCGTGTTCTGTTCAGACAAAGCGAACAGTGGAAAAAACTCAAGATATGCTTTCTGTGTAAAGCATAGCCTCTCAAGAGTTATTACCTTTATTAAAAGCACTGACACATTGCCTTATATATTTCTGACTTCTCCAGCTCCACAGAGACAATTTTCTTTTCTTAAATAAACTGTCATGCTAGTCTTAATATATTGTTGCCATCCTCACAGCAGGAGGAAGAAGGCTGATATAAAACATGTATATGTGAGATTGGTAATTGTATCTTTAGTGTACTTGAGTAGAACAAATGTTTCTCTCTCATGGCTGCGTTAATGTGATAAAGGGGAAATTGGCTTTTCATCAGTTTTCTTCACACCGTAATGGTGGACAGTGAAGAGAGGCCCCGACGTCAATAGCAGCGCTGCAAACTTCCTGTCTGTGATGGTTATATTTCACATCGCCACACTGGCCTCAGAGTGCATTATGAAACATGTGATAATGTAACAAATTACAAACAGGAAAACCTTTTTGCTTCATTTAAATGATAAGAATCACAGCGAGGCCTAGCTATAAGCCATAAATAAAACATCTCACGTGTTTGCGGTTATGTATGTGTGAGTGTGTATGAGGTGGCGGGAGAGAGTGTGCGTTTAGATAGAAGGGCAGGGCTCCGGCAGGTATCAGCGTTAAAAGAGGAGGATTGCTCGCGCTGATACCCTCATCCAGAGTGGAATATTTCTAGAGGCCCTGACAGCTCCTCCAGTGCCGAAATGGAAAGGGCTTTATCATGGAATGGTTTGTCACTCACGCTGCTGCAGACGACTTGGCTTCGGGTTAAGCTTGTATCTGCCCCTGCTTTATGGTCCAAGCCCAAAGATCACAACATTGTTTTTGGTGTGAATTATGAAATCGCTGATATAAAAAGCCCCCAGTTAGATTTTCCAAAGATTGTGGCCTGTTGTTTTCTTAGAACAGAATCAGAGGCTAAATTGTCTTCCTTTAACACTCGAAAAGGTTTTAAGTATTTTATAAATCTCATGTCAGATGGTTTGCTTCAGTTTAAAGAGGTTACATTTTATTAGTTTATTCATTTTTTCCCCCAGAGGTTTCTTTTTACAAATGCAGCTATTATTTAGTTTTCCCTGACCATTTTTGGGGGATTCTCTCAGATCATTGGAGGCAAAGCGTAAGCTGCGACTTTGCTTCAAAACAAGCAATTTTTGCAGCTTAATTTGAATAAGTGTTTAGTTGTGTTTTCCGTTCATAAACGTCAACTTTCTTTTAAATGATAAAGAATTATTAGCTTTTTCATTTGGTGTTGCCATATGTAAAAAACAACAACAAAGCTAGTTAATGTTTGTTCAATATTCACCTCTACAAGGCTGATGGACAGCAGACCTTTAGTGGTTAGGTAGTATTACTATTTCTTAATGTCAGCTAGTGATTATGTTACACCTTTGGCTCAGTGTTTTTAGAGTGTTGTGGTGTCTTACGACACACTTAGTGAGGTCATTTCCCACAGGTTTAAAACTGAAAAAATGTTTAGTTCAGTACTTTTTACACTGTTTCCAAAATTATTTCCAATTAAGCTATATCCATTTCACAAAAAGTATTGTTAGTTTCGGGAGTTTCTACTGCTAGTTGGACCTTTGCTTAATAGCCATTGTTATATAAATAATGGCATAAATTTGTCGCACATTCTGGTAAATCCCTGTGCAGATTAAATGTTCCTTTTTCAATTTGAAAGCGGAGAAGAGCTTTTAAGATGTCAGCACCTGCTGATTAGTACGTTACTAAGAGCTCCAGAGAACGGCCAGTTATTAATCTGCTCCACACTGGTTTGATCTCATAAGGCAGCGTTCCAGAGAGGTCAGACCAGTCCCACACTACAAAAACACACTTGCATTCTAACACAATATGAGCTAGCCAAGTGATGCACTTAGGACCATATTCACATATTTAGATTTTTACTAATTTTTCCAAGATATTTCAAAGATAGATGAGATAGATTGCTTGAAAGCATGATGTAATTTTGTAGGACAACCCAGAAATTAGCATTACCCTGGATCCCTCTACAAAAAGCCAATAGGATTTTGCCATTGGCTCTTGGATTAAAGCAGAAAATAAGCTCTGTGACCAACAAAAGTTTATGATTCTTAAATTTTGTTCTTCAAGATAATCTTAGATTTAGAATACTAGAATTATGAATCTAAAGTTAGGCTATAAACAAACTACACAACAGTTGAATGATTTTAACATCACCACTAACCTTGCAACAACTCTTCTCGTCTTTATTTAAAATCTAAGTTGGAATGTTTGAAAAAGAATTGTTTGAAGTAGTGTGAGTATAAACACAATGAAGCTGTAAAAGTGGACTAGTGAGTAGATTGGTTTTGCATGATGATGTTTAATGTCCCAGACAACCTCTGTAGTCCTATTTAGCCACTTAGCAACTGCCTTTTTCAAGACCTATAAAGCCTTTGAAGATCATGAGTGGGAAACTGCTGATGTGTTTTATGTTGTAGAATGAAACGTAAAAATATCTTAAAGGAGAACTCCACTTCCAGAACAATTCACAAATAATTTACTCACCCCCTTGTCATCCAAGATGTTCATGTCTTTCTGTCTTCTGCTGTGAAGAAATTATGTTTTTTGAGGAAAACATTTCAGGATTTTTCTCCATATAATGGACTTCATTGGTGCTCCGATTTTGAACGTCCAAAATGTAGTTTAAATGCAGCTTAAAAGGGCTCTAAACGATCCCAGCCGAGGAAGAAGGGTCTTATCTAGCAGGCGCTCTGTCTTTTTTTTTGTTTTTCGGAAAATAAAATTTGTATACTTTTTAAGCACAAAAGCTTGTAGCTAGCAGGCTCTGGGATGCGCGCTGATGTGCTATTGAATCACATCGAAAGGTCAGCCGAACCCAGTGTTTACAAAGTGAACGCGCAACTAAGGAAAGACTAAGGAAAGACTAAGACTAAGGAAGTGCAAGTAAGTCAAACGCTGTTTACAAACAAAAAGGTACAACGATGTCGGACAATTCTAAAGTTGTAGGGATTCGTAATAGTAATAGGAAGTTCGGATCATTTTACCGACTCGGACCTTTGAGTCTCGTTCAGCAAAATGAACAAATCTTTTTTTGAGTCATTTCGTTCATTTTAGCAAAATCAGCATCATGTGACAGCCCCAAAAGATGAACACGAAGACACGAAACAGGTGAACTAATTCCAGTACAGAACCGAAGAGGATGTTGCGCATGTGAACGAATCACTCCCCGAGACAACTCGTTCTTCCCGAGAAGATTCGTTCAAAATGAATCCATCCCAGAGTCTGTGCTACACAAGCCTTTGTGCTTAAAAAATATACAAATTTTTATTTTACAAAAACAATGACCGATCGTTTCGCTAGATAAGACCCTTCTTCCTCGGCTGGGATCGTTTAGAGCCCTTTGAAGCTGCATTTAAACTACATTTTGGAAGTTCAAATTCGGGGCACCAATGAAGTCCATTATATGGAGAAAAATCCTGAAATGCTTTCCTCAAAAAACATAATTTCTTCACGACTGAAGACAGAAAGACGTGAACATCTTGGATGACAAGGGGGTGAGTAAATTATTTGTAAACTCTTGTTCTGGAAGTGGTGTTCTCCTTTAAGCTTTTGTTAACCATAGAGCTTATTTTAGGCATTTCGCTTTATACTGTAGGTCCGTCTCTACCAAAAAAAAAAAACATTTAGTGGTAAAATCAATTGACAAAAAAAAAAACAAATCCTAAAACGTATATGGGTAATGTTTTAATAAACATAATTTAAACTATAACTAAAGCAATGTACAAATTAAAGGATTAATTCACTTCCAGAATAAAAATTTACTCATCCCCATGCCATCTAAGATGTTCATGTCTTTCTTTCTTCAGTCACAAAGAAATTAAGTTTTTTGAGGAAAAAATTCCAGGATTTTTCTCCATATAGTAGACTTCAATGGGGATCAAGGGGTTGAAGGTGCAAATTGCAGTTTCAATACAGCTTCAAAGAGCTCTACATGATCCCAGCCGAGGAACAAGGGTCTTATCTAGTGAAATGATCTGTCATTTTCTAAAAAAACAATTTGAAATGTGTGTACTTTTAACCACAAATCTTGTCTTCACACATTGTGTTATCAATTTGGAACGGTCTTCGTCTGGGTAGGGCGAAAAACTCCATCTCATTTTCTCATCTAACTTTAAAATTGTTGGACATCGTTGTTTTACCTTTTTTGTAAAAGGCGTTTGACTTTCTTTGCACATTCGCTTTGTAAACACTGGGTCGGTACTTCTGCCTACGTAACGTGTGACCTTTTCCAATGTGACTATGTAATGTGTGAAGATGAGCTAGTGCAACATAAGCATTTTTGGTTAAAAAGAATATACATTTTTATTTTATTTTTTTTAGAAAATGACAGATGGTTTAACTAGATAAGACACATTTCTCGGCTGGGTAGAGCCCTTTGAAGCTGCATTAAAATGTAATTTGGACCTTCTACCTGTTGGCTCCCACTCAAGTCCACTATATGGAGAAAAATCCTGGAATGTTTTCCTCAAAAACCTTAATTTCTTTACAACTGAAGAAAGAAAGACATGAACATCTTGGATGACAATATATCCTCTAAGCACTGAAACTACTGCAAAGAAGGATGATGATCCTTTCTTCATGACTAAAATAGTCCAATTTCCTGCTGGAGTGAATCAATTTGGAGTCAAAGCCAGATTGTACAAGCAGCCATGTTTGCCTGGTTAGCATAGTGCCTTAGGCCATAGAGGCTGTAACAATCACATTTATGGTTAATATCTCACTACATAATATAAGATGTTTTATTAGTGCCTGATTAGTAGTTAAAAGTATAAAAGGAACTTGAATGTCATATTCTTCTCTATTCGCTGCCTTGGACATCACAGCTAAGGGATGTCACTAGTGAAGTATTCAACCCTGTGCGCATTCTTGTTGTGCTATCAGCCAATCAGCATCATCATGAGGTCATAAATGCGGATGAATTTCTCCAGGCATTTTAGGCTTCCTTGGGATTGTAGCTGAAAATATTGCAGTTGTTGCTTTCAGTCTGTGTGTTGCTTGGTGACATTAATCTTGATGCATGATTTTGTTTGGAGCCCATTTGGTTAACTGGAAAAAAACAAAAACAACTATCTGTTCACTTTTATTTGTGTAAGTTGCTTAATATTTCTTGTATCATACTTGTGGTGTTTGGGCCGAATCACAACCGTTTTACTTGTGTGATATTGCTTAAACATCCTATGTTATAAACACTTCATTGTATTAATTTTAACAATTTTGATGGTGCAAAAAGGCTTGATGATACAGTTGAAAAAAAATACCCCCATATTAATTTCCCAGAGCAACAGTTACTAGAATGGAAGGAGGAGAGGAAATAAATGCTAGGAAAGCAACAATGGGAGCACCAGAGCTCTTTCAAGAGTCTGCGGGGCTGGTAAATGGGATGAAGCACTTCAGGATTCATTTACATCACTGTGACGTTGCTTCAGATCTCAGCAGCAAGTCATTGGCCGGTTAGAGATTTCAAGAATAGCCTCTCTACAGTCTTCAATCAGCGGCCATGAAAGAGAGCAGCTTAAGGATCCTCCAGTCTAACGCTGCCTTCATCCTTATGGATTTTTTAGTTGATTTATTTCCATGCACCTTTTTTAAAGGAGACTGTGAAAGAACATGCAAATATGAATGTGATGAAGGGGCGTTATCTGAGAAAAGTACCCACAATCATCAGCCATAAAAAAACATAAATATTAGGTCGGTTGCCTTGCTGCCTACATGACGTCTGTCATGGAACCTTACCGATATGGAAATACTCAACATGACACAAATAACAATCCACTTGGAGATGCCCCTGAAGAGTTAAGTGTTAGCATGTTGCTATGATACATGGTGTACACAAATATTGGGTATTAGGGATTTAACTATATTAAAATCTCGCGATACGATAATATGTCCACAATACGATATTCATTGCAATAAGACAAATGAAGAATTGGAAAAAATGGAAAATCTAGTACATTTTAAAGTTAAATTATTTTATCTAATACACTTTGAGAGTTCAAAATTAAGAGCTCCAACCCAGGTTCTTAAAGGGGTCATCGTATGCTAAGTTCACTTTTTTTATGTTGTTTGAACATTAATGTGTGTTGGCAGTGTATGTACAAATCTACCCTATGTGATAAAAATCCATGCAGTAGTTTTTAATTAATCTGTAAAAATAATATCTCCTTTGCCGCTCCCACGATAGTTGATTGACATGAGTGTCTTACCTCAGATCAGCTGTCTTAGGCCTCGTTTACACTGCAGGTCTTGATGCCTAATTCCGATTTGTTGCCTATATCCGATTTTTTGGACTGTCTGTTTACACAGTCTTTTTAATTGTGACCCATATCCGATTCGTGTGTTTACACTTGCTATAATTTCACGCATGC
>JAHKKF010513208.1:2330-13064 GCA_019740295.1 Labeo calbasu
TTTTTTTTTCTTGGATGAAAATGAGGCTGTGAGGGATAAACCTAGTCTTTACAATGGTACACACTGTGTATAAAGCCCTACATATACTTTCCATAAATTACAGCAAACGCACACCGGTTTTATTTTTAAATGCATTTATAGTTACATTAATTACAATAAATTATATTATATAAAGAATAAAAATTATATATAAAGTTGATGATGTGCCATTGATTTATTAGAAAATCATGCACACCAAAGGTGGTTTTGGAACCATTAAAACTATTGCTGCAAAGATGTTAGAAAATGTATTTTTCTTTGAAGCTAGAAACTGCCACCATGCTTAAAAATAATAATGATTTTAATACAGCAAAACTAATCAACTAATGTAAGTAAAACATTCTCAAGTTTACTGAAGGCAAGTAAACACTCCAAGTAGGCCTATTACTTACAAACAAAAGGATAAATAAATATATTCATCAAAAATACAAATGAAGTAATATATTTCAAAAATAGAATCTTTTTTAAAATAGAATTTTTATTTATTTATTTTTTAGGTAGGTCTATCTAAAGGCTATTACAGAAATAGACTAACTACTACAGACATTTCATAATAAAAGCTAAAATAAAAAACTGCAAAATCTTCACTGTATACATTAAAGACGATTCTTGTTCAAGTTAATAAGTGATTCAGTCAAGAAAAGTGAATGATTCTCTTTTTCTTTTGTTGTTTGATTAATATTTATGACGCGGTCTGCGGCTGCAGGTTTACGCTGCTGTCGCGTTAAGATCTGACACACAGATCAAATATTTTGGCGCATCAGTATTTCTCCCAACTGTTCAGGTTTACTTAAGACGAAACCGATTTCATTTACATGAATAGTCTTTAAGACGAGCATATGTGTAGCAATAACAGACCCTATTAGAAGCGAAAGAGAACTCAGAATTCGCACAGTGACTGAGAGGCGCGTTCTGTGAGCGCGCTTTGAGTATGTGCACACAATCCATAAACCCGTCGGCTTTCAAGTAGCTACTGGACAAGACTTAAAAACACATGCAAATACTGAATATCACTTTCGTGATAATGCATCGAGTCAGTGACGTTTCCGTCAACTGTCTCTGGACTCGGATGGACTCGGCATATTTTCAGAGTCCGAAAGGCTCAAGTCCGAGTCAAGTCAGAGTAAAAATGCATCCGAGTCCGTGACAAGTCCGAGTCGCCTAGGAATTGCACTCGAGACCGGACTCGATTCCGAGTAACCCAACTCCATCGGTTACAAGGTGCAAATTTTGGCAAATGTAGTAGGTATTGCATGCCTAGAAATATAAGTCATATGTAATTAAATAAATTAACCAGCAATAAAATAAATGGCACATTATAATCTTAAAAAAGCAAACATAAAAAATACCATTGTGTTGACAAAGATCTTTCGATCATTAATTTTATTTGGAAATGAATTACAGCGAAGTTTAGTAGTCCATCCACCAGTGCTGCACTTCCACTTTAAACCATTGCTTATTTACACATTTTATACTTCAATTTTAAATCCCCAAACTAACTATTCATTATACACTCTCATGACATGAAAAAAAATTGACACAATCTTCTGAATATGGGAAATCATACAGCTGAGTGGAGTGAGTTTACTCATTTTAAAAAGTGAGTAAAAACAGCATTTCAACACAAACTGTTTAGGTTTGCTAATATACATGTCCACAATGACATATGTTTAGCACTTTTTGTTTTAAATAGTCAAAGTGTTAAACTTAAATAAATAGATGTGGCATTTTTGATGTATTTGAATGCTGCAGACCTCAGTAACAGAAATAAAGTTAATACTCACGTTTGTACGTTAATGAAAAATGACACTTTTTCTTACACTGTGCACATGAAGGCATTTTGAGTATTAAGTTACATTCTATTACAAAATTACCAAATATGGCTCTCACAATTATTATTTGTGCCTCGAGTGTAGTTTTACCCTCTGTTCTACATCCGTTGTATGAAAACAAACAAAGAGCGCTACGCTTCTACGCTAGTCTGCACTCATAAAATCCATGACTGTAACTGAAAAGAAGTACTGTGGCATTATGCATTGATATGACATCACAGCACACCGGAATCAAGAACATCAAAGAAGATCCGTGTGTTCATCTAATGCTCTGATATTCAACTCCACTCTGCTAGTCCTCCATCCAGAAGCCTTCTAAAACACTTCAATTATATACAGCTATGAATTAAAGGAGAAATATCAAGATGAGTTGTAACAGAAACTAGTCAAAAGCAGACATTGCGCGGCTCTTCAGTGCATGTAGCTGCATTCGTTTAGCACCTGAATTTAGAAAAGCGCTAGTGCTCCGATAACCCCTCAGTAAAATATACATTCTCATCGACACTATGATGAAAGGGCACTATATGAAATCATCATGTGAGTTAATAAGTGCGTACAAATATGATTATTAATGACAGTGCAGAAACGTTCTTGTGCTGTCTGAAAGAATGAATTCTCAACGTCATTATGCTTGTTTAACCTACTCATTCTGACGTAATCTACATGGTGTTGATCATGTATAATAGTGTGGTGCGTACTGTATGAATCTTCATGATGAGCCCTTTGACTGCAGCAGTTCTGAACTCTCGTGGCTGTCGGGCCTTCTGGTCAGAGTTCGTTGCAGGCAGAGTTCTCTGTAGTTTTGAACATTAAAATCGAGTTGTATATTTTGAGAGCCGGCCCTAGTTTAATGCTGAGGATCTTCACCAGGTCCACCTGAGTCAATAACAGGAAGGCCT
Organism: Labeo calbasu; assembly: GCA_019740295.1. NCBI lineage: Eukaryota > Metazoa > Chordata > Actinopteri > Cypriniformes > Cyprinidae > Labeo > Labeo calbasu. The sequence goes on from JAHKKF010513208.1 coordinate 5,101, forward strand.
CGCCATCAATTTGCTGAAACCAAACAACAATAAATTAGCTGACAAACGCACACAGCTGTCAGTGCAGAAGATGCATTTCCCGTGCGGTTCTATGATTCAGTGTAATTAAGAGGTGTTTTGTTCTACAACTGTGTTAAAACAGAATGTCCTGAACTACTGCTTGATGAAATTCATCTCATTTGTGTTCACAAACAGGGACATTTGGCATTGTATAAAATTTGGTAACGTTATGTCACCATATAGTCATTTTGCTGAAAATTCAATGGAAAATGTTTTACGTTTTAAATAATAATAATTTATTGATGTCAATGTACACAATCCAGCGATTAAAATACTGCATAAATGAAAATGCTTAATGTCGTTTTATTATTTTGTCTTCATATTTAGATTTTCATGGACACAACCGAAAAGATGATATAATAAGGGATGCACTGGTATTAAAATAAAACAAGTTGGTAATTATTTAATATGTTATGGCTGATTAAAAAACATATATATATATAATAATTAGACAATATTAAAATGATCATTCGTGTAAACAAATTAAAATGAATATATATATATATATTTTTTTTATTACAAACACGTTTTTAAAAATAGACATAACTGCTTCACAATCAAGATGTGTTTTCAGTATGGGTATGTGTTAAGTATCATCAATTAAGTATCATTAACTTATATTTACCACAAACCCCATCACAAAAACCCATAGGAAGATCTGTAGGGAAGCCATGGCGAATTAGTCCTCTGGGTTTTGTACCGCGGTATCAATGGCATGGCTAGTATCTCTAGCACATCTCTGCTATTGGATGGGATATACTGTACTGTTATACTGCCAGCACTACCCTGTGTGAAAGTGAAGTGTGTGAGATGATGTGGAAATGTACTCCAGGTGCCAATGACGTTTAAACTACGCAAACAGAACTCTCGTATTAGCCTATAATTAGTAACACCATTGCATCTGTTTCTTGCAATGACAAACCACATCCTCCCATTCCAATCAGCAGAGCTGTTGACACTAAAAGTGCCTCGTTACAATGATTTCAGGTTGGATGTGACACATCCAGTGTAGAAAACATCCAGCCGCTGTGTCATGACATGATGTTGGTCACTTTCAACATAGACGCAGTGTTTCAAATGAAGATTTGAGCAGTGGTTTCAACTTAAAGGTTAAGCAGAGAGGAGCAAACAAATCACTAGACAGACCACTGCAATAAATCTAATGAGATCACCGCACAATGACTGAATGGAAAGGGTGATTATGTGAGACAAGTGCAATCTCGGTAAATCCAAAGCTGCTGTCATATTGTAAGATCTTTTCAGATGAATGTTCATGGGGTTCCAAAGTCTAAGAGCACAAGTCTGAATCCTGGAAATAAACAACACGCTAGATATTTTACAAATAATGGTTACGACGTACACTGAAAAGAAAATGAAAATTTCTGTTTTAGAAGTCAAATGTCCATGTCATTGGAGTGCTACTGCCATTAATGAAAAATAGGCACATAATAATGTATGTGAAATATTCAATTGAGCGTTAAACTCAAACTGGTATGCTAATAATATATATTTCTAATAGAAAAAGTTCTATGCAATTAAAACATTTTACAATCAGTCATGTGTGTGGAATGGATTGGCTGTAGCTAATTACAGAGTGTGACATTGATTTTAACAGTTCAATAAACCGGAAGTTAATGTAAAGAACACAATATTACCTGCTATTTTGCCTCCATTTCATAAGCAAGAGATATGTGAAACAAACAGTGCTATTCTAATAAATAGCATCATTTCATATTATGAAACAAACTGTTTTCTAATATAAAAGAACACAAAGCAGTAGTAGAATGTTCAACAGTGCTCTGAGACTTTACACCCCAATGTATGACAGGACTCATTACTGCAGCTCTCATTTGCACATATAATTAGAAAACACACGACAAGACACAGCAGCAAACATGAGGAGGGAGAGATGGGAAATAGGAGCAGAAGCAGCTCAGAGAGCAGGATTATTTAAAGCAGCAGCCCTCTGGCCTCTTTAACATTCTTGTTAGCGGTAAACAGGCATGATGCTGTGACGTGGGATGACTTGACATGCCTATAAATGGTTTCAATGAGATCTCCTCACATATCCCATCATACCCCATGCTCTCTTCCTTATGCATTATATTCTGTTCCTAAAATGCTTCGGTTACTCCGGATGCCAAACCTCATGATGGAGGACTAGTTAAATATTTCCCAGAAGATATGTCATTCTGATTGCACTCCTGATTAAAGGGAATAATTTACCTCCTCTCTGAAGGTGCGCACTTGCTCCTTGCAGCCTGGAAGTCCTTGGATAAACTCAATCACCTACAGAATAACAATAAGGATTAGAGGAGGCACAACAGCTGAAGTTAACCGAGCCCAAAACAAATCAACTGTTCTAAAAAAAAACCTCGCATTAATTCAACAAAGCGTAATTGTCTTGAAAATCGTCTTGAATTTGAATAGCAAGTGGGGAATGCAGATTCACGTGGGAGCTCTGTGTACCTCATCCACGCTCCACGCTGCCACTTTACTGGCCGTGATGCCTGCCACTGTTGGAAGGAGCTTGCTGTGCTGATCCCAGCAGTGAGGCATGCTGGGAGATGGGCTGGAACACGGCATGAATACAGACTGGTGCAAAGCCTGCTGTAGAGTCAGCTCTGGGAGAAACAGAGAGAGGGAGTCAATTCCACAGGAAACTGAGCATCATTATGCCCTACTCCGAGCATCACCCTAGAGGAGGATACTGGGTACTGCAGACAATGCTTATAGTAATAATATGCCAATATTTCTTATCGTTATTTATCATGTTATGGCTGATAACTATAAAAAATTATTTTATAAGAACAGATAAACATACAATTTGAAGTGAGAAAAAAATATTCCTTTATAAGGAAGAATGTCTGGGATACTAATGAGATATTAAAACTTGGGTTGGTATATCTAGTTTATTATGCATTTCCAAGTAACACTAATAAAGGTTGTTTTCCCTTTGTCAAGTAATGAACTTAATCCTTTATTATAATACTGCCCTGTTTTGCCGTATCAGTATTAGGGGAAAAATGCTATCATTGTCACAGCTTTGTCTCGATTAGCTAGAAATTAGTCCACAGTTAAACAAAATACACTAATAATCAACATCCAATAATACTGACAATACCTAATATGGTTACAATATACTACACATATATTGGTTGGCAAATTATTGTGCACAAAGCACAAAAACTATTTGTGTCTTATGCTACATGTATGTTGCAGACCAACTCCGGCAGCTCTGTTGTAAGCCACTTTGAATAAATGCATCTGCGTTAATGTATTCATAATGTATTAATGTAAACGTAGGTACACTCCTACACACTCTTTATATACATTTTAACCGAGTGATATTTGTTAAGCGAATAGTGCACAAGAGAAGTTTGAGGGCTTTGTAATCCCAAGTAAAATTAAATTCCCCTTGGAATTGCCACCTTGATCATAAATGACAAAATCACTCTTTGTGCTCCCTTAGGTCCCTATGAATAGAGTGGACTTCCAGCAGCGCCCTTCAAGAGTGCAAAAAGCCATTTAAATTCACCCAGAGAGCGTCACGTTCTCAGCAGATATTGGTAAAACTGGTTCACAGTCCATTTCAGAGTGGCATGCACAGCGCTGACGAGCTGTTGTGCTCCGTGCCGGAGGCCAGACACTGAGATAACACCCTTCCCCACTGTCTGCCTTTCATGGCTAATTCACACTGACGGACCCCTTCTTTGAAGTGTAAATAAAAAGAAAACAAAACATTTTAATATCATTTCTTTTTTAATACAACGCCAATGAAGGAAAATTAGATGCACAGACAAGGTCAGTCTGTACATATATCAAATGAGTGTGACTGTGAGGTTCTACAAATTAGCGAAGGTGTGGTAACGCGGTATTACAGTGATGTTAACACATGTTAGGAGGGGTTAAGCAACATATGAACCCTCCTAACTTTGATTAAGTGCATGGCCTTGAGTAGCTTATTGCTTTTATGGCCATGACTGGACAAGAGACTCTAAACACATCATTGGGTCCCGTCTAAATGCTGTGCTTCTACTCTGCTTGTATTTTTGTCTTCTTGGAAGTACACCATCTCAATATGTTGACTGATATAGCTCTGAAATTGGTAGGTCTTGATGTAAACAGGTGTGACAAATGGCCAATGACACCCTTAAAGCCTCCATGGACTGCCAACCTGCTGGATTCCTCCATAGTCCAGGTCCTGCCCTCCTCTGGCTTCACCCTGGCTATCTGTGGGGTTCCTGATCTGCTGGCTCCATTGTGGTCACCCTGGCACTCCGCTGTGGTTCCCAACCCACCAGAGCCTCCCTGGTCCGTCCCTTCAGCTCCACCCTGGCCGTCCACTAGGTCTCTCAATCCACTGGATCCTCCCTGGTCCCACCCACCAACACCATCCGCCAGTGTGTTTGGGCCGTGTGTGCTCTCTGGTAGGGTTGGGCCGATAGACAATGTCATTGCCCATCGCTGATAACCGACAGACCTCACGGCATTGTAACTCCTTATGGAGTGGTTTTATTTTGCAGCCTGCTTTTCCTGTCTCAGCACTACCCTGGCACTCCACTGGGGTTCCTGACCCACTGGAGCCTCCATGGACTGCCAACCTTCCGGATTCCTCCATAGTCCAGGTCCTGCCCTCCTCTGGCTTTGCCTGGCCATCTGCAGGGTTCCTGATCTGCCAGAATCATCCTGGACTTTTCTGCCAGCAACACCCTTGGCACTACACTTCCTGACCCACCGGAACCTCCCTGGTCCGTCACTCCAGCTCCACCTTGGTTGTCCACGAGAACTGTCCCTCCCACGACACCACCTTAGCCATCCTCCAGGACTTCAATGTGCTTGGGCTGTGTGCTCTATGGTCCGTGTGATAAGTTGTGTGTGCACAGTGTGGTCTTCAGAGCCCAGCACTCCTGTCTAGTTTAGTTTTGGTTTAGTGTCAGGGTTTGGACCAATATTCCTGAGGTCCTGTTGGTTCCCAGTTGTGTCGTGTCCTGTCCTGCCGTATCTTGCCTGGCCAGAGTATTTTGCCTTGCGGAGTAGTTTTTGTTTAATTTTGTAGTCTGCTCTCCTTGTATCGTCTATGGTACAGGTCCTGCCCTCCTCTGGCTTTGCCCTGGCCATCTGTGGGGGTTTCTGATCCGCTGGAGTCATTCTGGTCTTTCCTGCCGACACCACCCATTGGCACTACACTGGGGTTCCCAACCCACCAGAGCCTCCCTGGGGGGGACAGACCCCCAGCTCTGTCCTTGCCATCTACTAGGACTCCCAATGCGTTGAATCCTCCCTCATTTTGTTTTGTTATTTAATAAAAGCCCCTGAGGAGGGGAGCAACTGAACTCGGTTCGGACTGAATGTGACAGTCCTTACAGTCCTTCATGACTTTTCAAGAAAACATGCATGTGCTTTAGTGTGAAAAGCGTTCTCTAAATGACACTGTGGTGAACCAGAGAAGTTAATGCTAAATATTCACTGCAGAATTATAAGGCTATTGCTGCTCACTTTCTGACATTAATTAGTGGAACACATAGCCAGTGGGCACCATCTGATGCCTGTTATATAAACACCATAATCGTCTCTGATAATGGCTCTATCCATGTCATTAGCTGTCATAAAACCTCTTCCTCAAGGGAATTCATAAAAATATGATGTTGAATACATCTAGATATCTAACTAGCAATACCATGTTTGCTCTTGCAGTTTTTAAGACCTGGATCAAATTCTCCTAAATCACCCTCAATTCCAATGTATGCTAATGTATTCCAATGAAAAATGACAAACTCAGACGCTGAACTCAAAAAGACAAATGAAGCAGCAACGTGAGTGCATATGTCAGGTACCGTCTCTGCAGCATGTTTGTTTCATATAATTACATTATTGAGGGAAGAGTTTCTGTGCTATGCTTTTTTCATTCCCAGCACTGAGTGCATTATGGGATGCCAGTGCAAAAGTCAAAACACATTATTTGTATAGAGCTTTATGCAATGCAGACTGTTTCAAAGCATCTGACTGCATCAAAGCAACATTCACAAACAGGAAAATAACAGTGTTAATGTAAAATTAATCAATTATAAAACAAATCCAATTTAACTGTAAAGCAGCTCTACAGAAGATTGTCATTATGCAGCTCACTTTAGTTCAATGTTCATTCAATTCAGTTCCCTAACAATGTCGACGCTGCTGACTTAGTGTCATTACCCAGCTCAATTCAGTTCAAATTTAGTCCCCATCCGATAGTGTCAGTGCAGTGAAATTGATAATATCAGAATTTTAATTTTTGGCTAAACCATGCTTTTAAATTCACCTCGAGGTTCATTCAATTGTGATTATGTGCTAAAAGAAAATATGTAAAAATTATGAGTTTAACATTTCTTTGTAATATATCAAGGTATATATATTGGGGAATGTACTGCATAGTGGGAATAACCTATTTACTCAGTAACTCCCACAGTCTCACTTAACTCCAGTGTAGGGCTGGATTAACCATATTGATATTCAAGGATATGCCCATGTGCACCCAAATCAATATTCCCACACAGTCTCCTGCTCCTGGCCAGTTCAGATCAAATGTTTTTGGCCAACACTCACATCATCAACACATCTGTCCTCGCTGGCATTTTCCCCCAGCACACTCAATCAGGCTCGGGTAACTCTCCTGCTTTAAACCCACTCTAAACCTACGCACAATCCCTGAGGCTTGCAGGAGCTGCCTCCAAACCGTCTGCCCTCATTCTGTGGATCCGTCAACAGCTTGCGACACCATTAATCACCAGATCCTCCTATCACTGGACATCACAGCAACTGCACCCCTGTTGCTCTGAGTCCTGCTTCACAGGTAGATCCTTCAGGGTATCTAGTCAAAGTCACGTCAACCAGCTACAGCCACAAGCCCTGCAGCCCAGTCATGCTGATTTGCATTATTAAACATCAAGAAGATCAGGTCTTTTTACACAGCTCCTCATCCGGGCTCCTGTCATCTCTAGACTGCATTATTACAATAATCTTCAACCGAACCTCAGCAAATGATCCAAAATGCAACAGTGCTTTTGGTCTTTAATGAGCCCAACGCACATTTCACCTCTCTTCTCTTTCTGAATATAAAAAAACCTTTATTACTGCCTCCTCAGGATGAAACACTTATGTTTTTATTCCTCATTTGCAAGTCACTTAAATAAAAGCACCTGATAAACAAATAAATGCAAAAAAACGTTGCTAGATAAAATGTGATTTCACTTGTCTGCTGTCTACTTTGTCACTGCTAGGCAGCAATAAACAACTTCTCCATAGAGGTCTTCAACATCCTCATAATTTTTTCTCACGTTACAATTATCCATGGCTCAAGCCCTGGTGGATTACCACTCGCGACGCCCACGATGCATCCAAGTACAGAAGCTGAGGTTCTCACATCTTTCATTCTCAGACTGCCTTTGACGCCTGTGACCGGACCGAGTTATAAAGCTTTTAAGCTGAAGAACAAAGAACCTGCAGTTTGAATCCAACCCTCTTCCTCATTAGTGACTGCCACTAAACCTTTAGAGAAGCAGATAGAAGAAGAGCCCAATTCTTCTGGAAAGAGACACAATCCCAGCAAGAAACAGGAAGGCAGAAGGAGAGATGGAGTGAGTCATCACAGAAAGAAATAGAGCAGTTATGATGAACTGAAATGATTTTTAGCTCATCTGTGAATCACAACATTGAGTTTTACATGCTTCAGACGCTGATTCTGAGGGCGTTCTTCACACACTGTACAAAGTGATAATCTGCAGTTGTTACTGTGAACACATAAAAATTTGTTTTGTTGGTATAGATCTTGTCACGGGTGCGGAGCAAAGCACAGACACAGTGGGCGTGACGTCATGCCTCGGAGAGGCTTTTATTAAACAATAAAACAGAAAGTGTTCAAAAAG
>JAHKKF010513210.1:0-19164 GCA_019740295.1 Labeo calbasu
TGATTTTTGCAGAGCTGATTTTGGCAAGGTAAAAAGGGTGTTGTTTTACACAACCATTGAGAATTTTTAACCAAAGTATATTATAGACTTTTTATTAAGACCCTAAAGAATCAAATCAACTTGTAGAAAATTGGCATCCGATGACCCCTTTAAAAAGCACATGGCTCCACAGCGCCATCACTTTGAAATGGCCGTCATTTGTCTGTGCCTCACTCCTCAAAGTTTAATGAGTGTGCAGAAACGAAGCTGCCGACGTTAGCTACATTAAAAACAGATGGGCCTATTTGAATGGGTTCCTATGGAGAACGGAATAGAAGACCATCTAGTCGGAAGTTAGAATACGTGTCTCAGAAAAAATGGTTTGCAACTTTGCACTTACATCACGGTTTGCTTAGTTACTTTAGTTATTGGAGATACTCGAATGTAAACAACAGCATTGATTGCATTCTTAATGTACCTCTGAATATGCTTTTTCTGATAATTTGCGCTGTCTAAACCACAGAAAAACGTGTGGAAGCTACTAAATCATATAGAGAAGGACTTAATAAGCAGGAAATGGTGCGATATTTTGACACACTTAAGTTAACAGGTGGTAAAGATACGTACGAGCAATATAGATATTAGATTAATATTTTACCTACCTGACGGAAATGATAAGAACAAACACGAATTCTTGCCCTGGAAATCCTGGCTCAGTTTGGCCAACCACAAACACCTTTTGTTCCTCAGACAGTTTTTTGAACTCTTCTCCTTGATTTGTTATAACTTTTGGCAGTCTGTAGTACTCCAACTGTTTTTTTCTGATCTGACCGATTAGTACAGCCCAAAACACGACAATAATTGACCATTTTCAGCAGCAATAATAAGCTAAGTAAACGAGTTTTGTTGGGCTCAGTGGCATTGAGGTCTATTGATGACGCGTCGTGAAAACACTCTATTGGGAAAGATGAAGAAATTATATAGAAATATATTCATTTTTTCTTATGAAAACTATATACATATATACATTTGTTTTATCCTCCAAAACTGGCAAAACATCTACTATATATAATTAAACATCTATTTATATGTCCCTAAACTTTGCTTTTTTTAGTGTACATTTCGCGTCACAAGATGGCGCTATGTTTCTCTAAGACATACCAAACATGTCAGGCTTGTAAATCGGGCGGTGAGAATATTAAGCTAAAACCTAACCAAATTCTCAGAGCATCGGCACATTTAGAGTACAAATACAAAAGCTTTTTGCCTATCTAAGTGTTCACTTGATTGATATGACGTTTTAATTTTTGTAATTACCATTAGAACTGTTCAGGCGGTGACTTGTTCTTTAATTACCATCGTAATTTACTGATTTCATGCAAATAGGTTATAGCATGTCCTTAAGCAAGAATATATATAGGCCAGTTTACAGTATAGTGAGGTAATTTTTGGACATGCATGAGGAATAGCTGTTACACAAAGCTCTCACAAGCCAGAGATGTTTGCATTATTAATAAAGCAGGAAATGAAGTAGCCTATTAACTTTTTTTCTCCACACGTGTGTGTGTGTTAAAGAAAAAAAGCTCTTCTGCACTCCAACATGCATCCATTCAAAACTTTAAATATACACATTTATGAAAACATGTTTGCTTGCAATGTTAATGTTTAGTTTATTACGATAAAAGTCATTTAATATAGATACATTAAACTATGTATTTTGTAAACAACTTTAGACAGGTGTAAATTGGTATAAACACTAATCACACTGAAAAATTACAGGTTGTTTGTGTGTAAACGTAAAACTGTACAGTTCATAGTACACTAAGACTTATCTAAAAATAAATAAATAAATAAAAAGTATGTGCTGAACCATGACAAACATTTATTAAGTCATTTCTTTTTACAAACTGGTATTTCCAGTAATTTCAGATTATATGTTTAAAAAATACAAACATAACTGTGGTTTCTAATTTACGTTTTGCACTCAAACTTAGTTAACTTAACATCGGATAACCTGTAAATAGAACAGAGCAGGAACATTCAAGCCTGTTTTACAAATGCAAATCACAGACAATCCCTTTCAGAGCATCATCACAACAGCTGGATAGAGTTTATTGGAAATCAGGTTAAAAGTACAACATCACATAAGAGACAGAATTGCGATTTAGGCTTATGAGGTAAATGGCAATATAATATATTAGGGTTCTATATAGATATTACTTCTCTTAACTCTCATAAACTATGAACTCTTAGAAAAATAAAACTTTATCTTTGTTTTATGAATTTTGAATATAAAATCAGTTGATACATAGTTTCCTGGGATGTACAATTCTCTTTTTTTATGAGTGCTAAAATCATAATTATTTCTATAGAGCTATTTAGAGATTATTATTTTCAAAGCACGTGTTTCTAGAGAGAGCAGGGGAGAGGTACATGGTAAAAGTTGTGCAAAAAAAGGGCAGAGAGATGTAGGCTTCAAGGTGTCCCACAGGTATATGTCCTCGGTATTCTACAGTTTACTGAACGATAGTTTTCTAAACACTGTCATCCTGAGCGTTACGGTGAAATATAAGCACTCAGTAGTAGAACCAGGTGTTACTGATGTCCTTTAAGTCTGTCAACAGGGTTTCCCAGGGTTTTTTGTCAGCTAAACCACCTAAAATAACCTAAATTGTTTACTGGAATTACCTGAGATGTTAAGTAATGTTCAAAACTTTTTTGAATATTTATTAAGTATTCTAGATATACATTTAATGTAGTGCTGTCAAACGATTAATCGCAATTAATCGTATCCAAGATAAACATTTTTGTTTACATAATATGTGTGCATACTGTGCATATTTATGTATATATAAATACACATACATGAATGTACATATATTTAAGAAAAATGTTGTTTATATATTAAAAATATTTATATGTATATAATATCAATTATATGAATATAAATATATACATGTAAATGTAAATATTTTTAAAATATACAGTGTATGTGTGTGTATTTTTTATATTAATAATAAATACACACAGTATACACACTGATGCGATTAATCGTGATTAATCGTTTGACAACACTAATTAAATGACAAATTTGTCTATTTATAACTGATCATTTTCCTCATTTTTAAAAGTTTGCTCAATTTTTTGGACTATGTTTGGAATAAACAAAAAATAAATAAAAAATGATTGTATTTAATAAAATAAAAATGTATTGTGAGTAGTGCTGTTAAATCGATTAATCGCAATTAATCGCATCCTAAATAAAAGTATACATGTATGTTTGTGTATTCATATATGCATACAAACAAATATAAACACATGCACATCTATTATGTAAACAAACTTTCATTTTGGATGCGATTAATCACGATTAATCGATTTGACAGCACTAATCGTGAGCAAAATAGTGTTATTTTAGTATCATTGATTGTTATATTCATTTTTTTTTTTTAAGTTTTTACATTATTTTGAAAGTCTTATTTTTTTGTGTTTGTCATTTTTGTTAATTTGTTTTTTTGTTTGTAGTTTTTATTTTTATTTTTATTTATTAGTTTTAATTTAGTTTGTTTTAGTTATTTCAATGCTTTAATTTAAACTAACTGAAAATGCGAAATGTTGCCAGCCGAAATAAAAGAAAAATATCTTTGTCTGTTTAATTACAGTTGAAATGTCTTTGTTTCAAGTAATAAAAAGGTCTTTGGTTGAAATGACGAATAATGTCTTTCAGTGGTTTAGTTTTAGTTAATATTAATCTTGGAGCTGAACAAACACTGTTCACTTACAATACATAATTATTACCTTAACTATCAAATACATATATTAACTATTGCAATTAGTGCTGTCAAATCGATTAATCGTGATTAATCACATCCAAAATAAAAGTTTGTGTTTATATAATACATGTGCATGTGCTTATATGTGTTTATATATATATATATATAAATACACAAACGTACATGTATATATTTAAGAAATGTATATACATATATATATATTTGATTTATATTATATATAAATATAAATATTTATTACATTTATTTCTTAAATATATCCATGTATGTTTGTATATTTATATATACATATAAATATGCACACGCACATATGTTATGTAAACAAACTTTTATTCTGGATCCGTTTAATCACGATTAATCAGCACTAATTGTAATCAATATCAACTTCAGAAGTTTAGAATAAAACAATGAGTATACATCATTTTGAGTGCAATTTTTTCTACAGGTAAAGTACCTTAGTTCACCTTTCATTTGGCATTAGTATCTCACAGACTCCCTGTAGTTCCATCACTGACCTCTAGAGGTCCACAAACCCCAGTTGGGAAACCCTGCTCTAGAAAAACACACTATTTTAAGTATCGATTTGAATTGTGAAAAGTGGGTGTTACAAACCACTAAAAATGAAAAGAATTTTTTGACATCAGTCAAACAGGCAAGTCATTTTAAAGGCTGAGAGCAAGTCATATTTTGTTAAAATATTAAGACAAACATTTATTTGGAATAACGTGCACTCACGAATTGAGAAAATAAATCAGGTCAGATTTGATTTCACATCAACTTAAAGGGACAGACCACTCAAAAATGAAAAATACATTTACTTACTTTCACATCATTCCAAACCTGTATGACTTTCGTTTTAAAAAATGTTGCCATTTAGACTTTACAGAAGTCAATGGGACCCAAAACTGTTTGGTTACCAACATTTTTCAAAATATCTTCTTTAGTGTTCATCAGAAAAAGAAATGCATACAGGTTTGGAAAGACATGAGGGATTTTTAATTTTTTAGGTGAACTGTCTCTTTAAAGTCGGACTGATTCTGCGAAGATTGACACTTTCACAAATTGCTACAATTTACAATCATCGTCTTCATAATAGAATATTCTCATAACATCCTAATGTAAACGTTTTATAGCATGCAGAAGTTGGTGGCAGTGAAGGCAACATGAGAAAAATCATCAAGAGGGCAAAGGGCACGAGACGCCATAATTGGTCCTGTCATTGGTTTTAAATCTTAGCAACCTGGTTCAAAACTGAGGGATAAATACAGCTGGCTGTTCACCACAGATATACAAACACTCACACTGACAGACACAGGCCGTAGAATGCTTATAGTTGATAACTACATGTGCAGATAAAAACAAGCTTGTCTGGAAGAGAACAAAACGCATCTTATTTCATCCCATCAACTCTAGTCGTGTCAAGTTCTTCTACGTACCAGCTTACTTCCTTTCTTTCCCCTTCGCCCTGCTGAAAAGACTAGCGTAGCAGCTAGTTTTAGATGTAGTTTAACCACCAAGACCAGTTTAACACCATGGGAACCCTAAGCTGGTCTTTTCAGCAGGGCATCCAGCTTCTTTTACCTACTCTTCCTGTCTTTCCCTCTTCTTGTCTCACTGCTGGTCGTCTCCGAGCATGTCAAACAGCGCCTGCAGCAGTCGGTCGTCTCTGTGCCTGTACGGTTGAGCTCTGTAGAAGTTGTCGCTGTAGTCACTGAACAGGCCGTTCTCGGAGCCCCTGTAGCGGTTTAGCTGGTCGAGGGCCTGGTACAGCTTCTGCGGGGGGATTCTTTCGGGCTGAAAGGTCTTGGGAGGTGATGGAGGATCCGCTAGGGCGTGGTGTGGAACTGCCGGGGTTTGCCTGTTGAAGGCTGACTGGAGGAGGCGCAGCAGGGCCAGATTGGCATTGGAGGAGCCTGGAGATTTTGGATTTTCTTCAGGGACACTGATGGAAGCAGTGGATGGGAGTGAGTCTGGGACCACTGGACTTGAAATTTCAGGTTTGTGAGCTGGAGTCGGAGCTTCCTGCTGATTAGAGAAAGAGGAAGTTGAGGTAAGACTGGCACAATTGCATGACGCTTATTTACAACAGGTCGTACAAAATGCATGTTATTTTTTATTTAGTACTGACCTGAATAAGATATTTCACATAAAAATGACCCTGTTCAAAAGTTTACATACACTTGATTGTTAGTACTGTGCTGTTAACTGAATGATCCACAGCTGTTTTTATGTTTAGTAATAGTTGTTCATGAGTCCCTTGTTTGTCCTGAACAGTTAAACTGCCGCTGTTCTTCAGAAAAATCCTTCAGGTCCCACAAATTCTTTGGTTTTTCAGCCTTTTTTATATTTGAACTCTTTCCAATAATGACTGTATGATTTTGAGATCCATCTTTTCACACTGAGGACAACTGAAGGACACATTTAACTATTACTGAAGGTTCAAATGCTCACTTATGCTTCAGAAGGAAAAACAATGCATTAAGAGCTGGGGGGGTGAAAACTTTTGAACAAAATGAAGATGTGTACATTTGTCTATTATTTTTTTATTTAGTACTGCCCTTTAGAAGCTACAAAAGATACTTGCATGTTTTCCAGAAGACCAAATAAATTAAATTCACCCTCATCTTAAAATTTCAAAAGTTTTCACCCCCTGGCTCTTGACACATTGTGTTTCCTTCTGAGGCGTCAGTGAGTGAGTGTTTGAACTTTCTGTAATAGTTGCATATAATTTGCACTTTGGCATCACCTAAGTTTGGCCCCTGTTCTAACCTTGATCATGTCTTCCATTGGTTCCACTCCTCTGCGATCGTTTTGTACGGCGTTGTAGGGTGTATAAACCCTCGCCTTCTTCATGTGCTCTGGCTTCTCAGACGTCCCATGCAAAATCAGCTTCCAGCTGATAATCTGACCCTCATTCTCCATCCGTCCAGACTGCAAGCAAAAGAAAGAAGAAAACAGATTGTGATTAGCAGGCACTTTATGTGCATTTGACCTTTGTTTGCAGAGATGCTGGTATATACCGTATCTGTAATCTTCAGTGTCCAAGTCCCGGTGGGGTTTTCTCCCCAGGTGTGCACGGACATGAAAGCCCAGTTTCGGAAACCATTGGATGACGTGTCCCTCTCTCTCTCCGCCAGGAGGACTGTAGTGGTACCTAATAGACAAACCCAAAAATCAGTGTTCTCATTCCCAAACGTGCACATGGTAGCGCGTTTAAATGTTTTTGTCTTACCTGATGGAGACGTCAGTGTGATGTGGAGGTCTCCTCTCCTTGTGTACTCAATGCTGACCTCCACCTGGACATGCTCCAAAGATACAATAGAGTTCGCCTGTCCTGCGCAAGCCTTGGTGGGGATCTCAATGGCTATCTCACCTGCAGCCTTCAATGGTCTGTAAACAAAGCAGGGTACTTTCAGAGGTTCAAGCGCTTAGCGCTGAAACACTATTGTAATTGTTAGAATGGGCAAGGATCAGCGATCTCCGAAAATCGCAGTGCCCGGCCTTGGTCTTAGTGTAGGGGTGTCAAACTCCCCTGGAGGGCTGCAGCCCTGCAGAGTTTTGTTCCAACCTTGCTCCAACACACATACTATACAGTTTTCAATTAAGACTGAAGGACTTGATTAGTTGGATCAGGTGTGTTTAATTAGGATTGCATCTAAACTCTGCAGGGCTGCAGCCCTCCAGGACTGGAGTTTGGCACCCCTGTCCTAGCGTCTATAAGGATATTGGCGTATTTAAAAAAAAAAACATGGCCACTGGCCAATGAAGTTTGAGCACCTATTAGACAAGGTTAACTGAGGCCAATCGGAACGAAACTCGTTGGACCTGTTTGACTCACAGCCCTAAAGGTCTGTGAGAAATAGTGAAGAATTCAGCCACTAAGGAGCGATATCGCATTCTTTAAGCACGTAAACGATTGCACATTTCACGTTTTTTAACACATACATGCAATATTTGTATCATATGATAGAACTCCTCATTCTGGACAACTTTGCCTCTAGAACCACTGCTGTCAATCAAATTGTTTGTTTGGTGATGAGATGATGTAAAAAAAAGCTACTTTTGCGAACTAGTCCTAGGTTTTTCGCTGGAAAAAAAAAACACTGCAGTACAATTCTCTGGACTCTCTAGGTCAATAATTATTAAGAAAATGTTGGAATGTACCCTTTGGGAAGCTACAACTGGGTTGTTTACAAAAGGGGCCTGTCCGAATTTATCAATAAATCCTATAAAGCCCAAAGAAAAACTCAAAACTTCACAAAACCTGGTTAGCTTATGCAACAGGTGGTTTTAAACAAGCATGCAAAGTTTTAAGGAGATCGGACCACAGCTGGCGCTATAACAGTCATAAACGTTAAAAAACATAATATTTCTTTGGTAAACTACCTGGACGCTTTTTTAAAATCATTTTAAATCATCATATGAGCTTAAATGCCTTAAAGCGCTTGAACCCCGGTAATCGCTGCTTGCAGGTATATTTTAATTTGTAAATGCTGTATGTTGCAAACAGTGGTTCATGTAGCTCAACACTGTTTCCTAGACAGAAACTGATTGATGAGTGATATGAACTGTAATAAGTGCCCCACTCACTCACTCTACAGTGCTTTAGACAAGGTACAGCAAACACCAAAAAAATGGGAAGTGGCAGCTTCTGCTGTGCATGTTTGCGCGGCATGCTATAAACAACATCATGATGTGTGTCGTGACATTTGCATTACGAGGAATTTTAGATCCAGGGAAATGAAACATCTGTTCAGGTGCCCTTCTTCCAGCTGAGCTTTGTCTGAACACTAATGCTCTAAAATTTTATGACGTAAATCCAGGAGGAAAAACAATTCAAAGCTCTGGCTATTGAGTAAAAACTGGAACGGCTTCCAGTTCTAAATTCCCAAAATATACCTTCATTTGAATTACAAAAGCAGTCGTAAAGAACAAACAGATGGGCGTAAATGCACACATACAGACTGGATCTGTTGAATTAATGTGGCTATTAATGAATCGCAATAGCTGAGCGCAGTAACAGATGGCAGGAGATCAGGGTGGCTTTGTCTTCCATGTGTGAGATGCTTTGTTTCCGCTGAAAAAGCAAACTCTACCTTGGTTGGAACGTCTCGTCTCTGACAATGCACTGTTTCTTCTCTGGAACGTGCTTCCAGACTTTGGGATCGGCCAGGTCTACTAAGGCTTTGGCATTCAGGAGACCAAACCCAAACCGACTGTTGACCATCAATCCAGCTCCATTCCTTTTCCAGCCTGGGTTATTAGCCAAGGGATCAAACTCAGACGTCCAAACCACCAAGTGCTGAAGATCTCTCCAGGTCAGATCAGGACTAAGGTAGAGAGTAGGAGAACACATCCACATCTTTATTCAAATGGAATTCACTTTGTATAGAACATACAAATTGCAAGATGTTCGACATACTTTTGCTCCAAAGCCAGTGCAAATATCCCAGCAGCCAATGGGGCAGATGCAGACGTGCCAGTGTGTGTTTCTGTGCATTCATTGTGCAAATCGGCACTAGTCTGCAAGACAATAGGACATAAGATAAAATGTCAACACAACAAAACCCAATAGAGAACAAGCAAATAACAACCATAAGGACTCAAAACTCTCAGATGATCTATTTTGTTGATCTCCAAGTAGAAATGTAGTCATTCAACACAAAGGAAATCAAAGGGAGTATAGGAATTGAGCAAGAAAATATATAACTGAAGCAAAGGAGACTCACTATTCTCTGGTCGGTGTAGTCTCCGCTGCTATAGGCCGTGGCCAGTGTAGAGGAGCATTTCTCTGCATACCAGGGAGACAAACCCTGCTGGGACGCGCTGCTGATGGAGATGGTGTACAGACTGTCTGTGTATCCATCACAGTCGCAGTTGTCGCCCTGACGACCACCGTTACCAGACGCCCAGACGAAAATGGAGCCTTTCCCACCACGACCCTAGAGTGAAAACAACAATTTGGAGATTATAATAAGTGAGTTACATGCCATAAGAACAATGTATTAGCTGGGTGGCTGCAATTGTGCTCTGAATGGTTGCCACGTGGTTGCTAGTGTGTTCTGGTGTTTGCTAGCAGGGTTATTATCATTAACTTAAACTAATAAAACCATAACTAAAACCAAAAAGCCCTTTAATTTCTTGAAATAAAATACAAACTAGGGCTATCGAATCGATTATTTGTGATTAATCACGATTAATCGCATCCAAAATAAAATTTTAAATAATATTTTTGTGTGTACTGTGTATATTATATGTATATAAAAATATTATGTTAACTTTATGTATTATGTAAACACAAACTTTTATTTTGGATGCGATTAATCACGATTAATGAATTTGACAACACTAAAACAAACAAAAACTCTATATATTAAATAAATGAAGCTAATAAATATACTAAAACACACAAGAAAATTACTAAACTTTAACTAAAATGAAAAAGAAAACCAAAATTTAAAACCAAATCTATTTCAAAATATTAACAAAACCAATAAAATTATATCACTGATACTAAAATAAAACTCAGGCTGCTAGATGATAACTAGTGTGTTCTGGATGGTTGCTCGGGTGTCCTGGATGGTTGTTAAATGGTTTCTAGGGTGTTCTGGGTGGTTGCTAGGGTGTTAAGTGGTGCTAGGGTTGTTAAGTGGTTGCCAGAGTGTTTTGGGTGGTGATCGTTGCTAGGGTGCTCTGAATGTTGCTAAGTAATTGCTAGGCTAGGTTGGTTTCTAGGTGGTTGCTAGTGTGTTCTTGGTTGTTGCTAGGGTGTTCTGGGAGGATAGTTGCTAGGTTGTACTGGGCGGTTTCTAGATGGTTTCTAGTGTGTTTTGGGTTGTTGCTAGGGTGTTCTGGGTGGTTGCCATGGTGTTTTGGGTGGTGGTCGTTGCTAGGGTGTTCTGGATTGTTGTTAAATGGTTGCTAGGTTGTACTGAGTGGTTTCTAAATGGTTGCTAGTGTATTCTGGGTGGTTGCTAGTGTGTTCTGGGTGGTTGCCAGGCTGTTTTGGGTGGTGGTTGTTACTAGGGTGCTCTAAATGGTTGTTAAATGGTTGCTAGATTGTACTGGGTGGTTACTAGATTGTTGATAGAGGTGACTGGGTGGTTGCCATGGTGTTTTGGGTGGTGGTTGTTGCTAGGGTGTTCTAGATGGTTGTTAAATGGTTGTACTGGGTGGTTGCTAGATGGTTGCTAGTGTGTTCTGGGTCATTGCTAGGGTATTCTGGGTGGATGTTCAGTGGTTGCCAGATAGTTTTGGGTGGTGGCCATTGCTAGGGTGCTCTGGATGGTTGTTAAATGGTTGCAGGTTGTACTAGGTGGTTGCTAGATGGATGCTATTGTGTACTGGGTCATTGCAAGGGTGTTCTGGGTTGTCGTTAAGTGGTTGCCAGAGTGTTTTGGGTAGTGGTCATTGCTAGGGTGCTCTGGATGGTTGTTAAATGGTTGCAGGTTGTACTGAATGGTTGCTAGATGGTTACTAGTGTGTTCTAGGTAGTTGACAGGGTTTTTGGGGTGGTGGTCGTTGTTTAGGTGTTCTGGGTGGTTGTTAAGTGGTTGCCAGAGTGTTTTAAGTGATGGGTGTTACTAGGGTGCTCTGGATGGCTGTTAAGTGGTTGCTAGAGTGTACTGGGTGATTGCTAGATGGTTGCTAGGGTATTCTGGGTGGTTGTTAAAATGTTGCCAGGGTGTTTTGGGTGGTGGTCGTTGCTAGGGTATTCTGGATAGTTGTTAAACGGTTGTTAGGTTGTACTTAGTGGTTGCTCGATGGTTGCTAGTGTGTTTTGTGTCATTGCTAGGGTGTTCTAGGTGGTTGTTAAGTTCCCACACTTCTCACCTTCTGGATACCATACTCAAAAGCTTTCTGGGCCAGACGCCCCGGCCCCTCCACGGTCTTCCCGTCATCATTAGGGCCCCAGCTAGCGCTGTAGATGTCAACGTGATCAGGGTTAAAGCCGATGGAACTGGCTTCAATGGCATCTGTCACAATTCCATCCAGCATTCGTATCCCTGCAGATAAAAATAGCACAAAAGATGACCTCCGCTGATACATCAAAACAATTTTCAAGTACAGTATTTGAATGCTGGCGATTAAATGCATCCCATAATCTGTGCTGCTGTATGATGTTATGACTCACTAAAGCTTGTATGTACAAGTGGACATGCACAGATTGTGTATGGGCTTGACCGGTTGTATGGGTCAATGCTCTTATATAATCACACTACAAACACCAGTCAAAACAGAGCTTTTAAGATACAAAAAAGAACAAACACAGCTTGACAACACACACCTCCCACTTTGGAGTTGTAGGCCACTCCAACACCACATTTATTGTTGTCTGCTTGCATGGCAATCTCTCCAGCACATCTGGTTCCATGTCTGCAGAGAACAGGGTTACAATTCAGCTCTATTCAAACTGAAAAAAGCCAACATGTTCAAAATGCATTATATCTACATTTGTAGAACAACATAGATAGGCAACAGTTGGGTAGGGTGTACTGGATGGTTGCTGGGGTGTTGTTAAAAGGACAGTGGTTCTGGATGGACTGGGTCGTTGCTATATGGTTGTTAGTTTGTCAGGGTGTTGTTAGTTTCTAGAATGTTGCTTGTGTGTTCTGGAAAGTTGCTACAGTGTTCTAGGTGGTTGATATATGTTTGAGTGGTTTCTAGATAGTTGAAGGTGTTTTCTGGGTGTTTTGAATAGTTCCTAGGGTGTTAGATGGACAGTGGTTCTGGATGGACTGGGTCATTCTGAGTGCTTGGTGAGGTGTACTGTACTGGATGTTTGCTAAGGTGTTGTTAAATGGACAGCAGTTCTGGGTGAACTGGGTCGTTGCTATATTTTTCCTAGTGTTTTTGGGTGGTTGCTAGGGTGTTGTTAAATGGAGAGCAGTTCTGGATGGACTGGGCCATTCTGGGTGGTTGGTATAGTGTACTGGATGGTTTCTAGTGTTATTAGATGGACAGCGTCTCTAGATGGACTAGGTTGTCACCAGGTGTTCTAGGTGGTTGCTGGTGTGTTGTTAGACTGACTTTTTAAGATGTTCTGGTTGGTTGCTAGTGTTTTCTGGGTGGTTGTTAGGATGTTGTTAGATGGACAGTGGTTCTGGATGAGCTGGGTCGTTCTGGGTGGTTGATAGGGTGTACTGGATGGTTGCTAGGGTGTTGTTAGATGGACAGGGGGTCTGAGTGGACCTGGTCATTGCTAGACATTTGCTAGTGTGTTCTGGGTGTCATTGTTAGGGTGTTTTGTGTGGTTGTTAGGATGCTCTGGTTGGTTTCTTGATTGTTGCTTGTATTCTGGAATGCTGCTGTTGTTACCGTGTTCTAGATGGCTGGTATATATTTTTTCTAGGGTGGTTGCTAGACAGTTGGAAGTGCTTTCTGGGTGGTTGTTAGGGTGTTCTGGATGGTTGCTAGGCGATTGCTATTGTGTTCTGGATGGTTTCTGGATTTTTGTTAGGGTGTTTATGGTAGTTGCTAAGAGTGGTTACTGGATTTTTGCTAGTGTGTTCTGGATAGTTGCTAGGATGTTTTTGGTGGTTGCTAGGTGTTCTGGATGGCTGCTACTGTTTTCTGGATGGTTGCTAGTGTTTCCTAGGTTGTTGGTAGGGTGTTCTGGATGGTTTTTAGGG
Organism: Labeo calbasu; assembly: GCA_019740295.1. Taxonomy (NCBI): domain Eukaryota; kingdom Metazoa; phylum Chordata; class Actinopteri; order Cypriniformes; family Cyprinidae; genus Labeo; species Labeo calbasu. The sequence goes on from JAHKKF010513210.1 coordinate 13,403, forward strand.
TGTTCTAAGTCATTGCTATATAGTTTCTAGAGTGTTCTTGATAGTTGCTAGGATGTTCCTGGTGGTTGCTAGGTGGTTTAAAGTGTGTTCTTGGTGGTTGCTGGATTGTTGCTAGTGTGTACTTTTAGGGTGTTCTGGATGGTTGCTAGGGTGTTGTTAGACGGACTGGGGTTCTGGATTGCTAGATAGATTGCTAGTGTGTTCTGGATGGTTGTTAGGGTGTTCTTGGTTGTTGCTAGATGGTTACAAGTGTGTTCTTGGTGGTTGCTAGTGTGTGGTTTTTAAGTTGTTCTGAATGGTTACCATGTGGTTGTTGGGGTGTTGCTGCTTGCTATATATAGGATGCTTTTGTTGGTTGCTAGGTGTTCTGGGTGTTTGCTAGCTTGTTTCGGTGGATGTGTGTTCCCGTGGTTGCTGGATTGTTGCTAGTGTGTGGTTTTTAGGGTGTTCTGGATGGTTGCCAGTGTTTTCTGGGTGGTTGTTAGGGTGTTGTTAGATGAATAGGGGTTCTAGATTGCTAGATATTTGCTACTGTGCTCTGGATGGTTGTTAGGGTGTTCTAGGTGCTTGCTATATAGTTTCTAGGGTGTTCTTAATAGTTGTTAGGATGTTTTTTTTGGTTGCTTCTTGGTGGTTGTTACATTGTTGAAAGTGTGTTCTCGGTGGTTGCTGGATTGTTGCTAGTGTGTGGTTTTTAAGGTGTTCTGGATGGTCCCCACGTGGTTGTTGGGGTGTTGCTAAATGGATAGCAGTTCTGGATGAATTGGGCTGTTGCTATATGGTTGCTAGTGTTTTCAGGTGGTTGCTAGGGTGTTCTGGGTGCTAGGTGGTTGCTTACAGGTTCAGTTTAAATGCTGTAACACCAGATATAGTTCATGCACTTTTCATCAGTTTAATTGACGGCTAAGTGAAAATCATAAATATAATCTCTTATAAAAAGAAAACATCTTGAGCCAAGAAGCCAAATCATGTGAGAAATCATGTCAGAGATTTTGGGTTGATGTTTGTTCATATCCCTTATCCCAAATGTAAACGGTAATAATGATGCTAGTCTTCGGGGAAAATTGTGTTCAGTGACTGATGTCAAAGATTAGATTAACTGTTAGATAACATTACATTTTACAGGGAGTGATTTGCTAAAAATGATTATAGTTGAGCTTGATCTTGAAAACTGTTAATGATTATTTGTTTCCTTCCTTCGTTACACCCATCATCTGTTGATGCATTCTACATTGTACAAACAGTCCTAGCAAACCACCTTGAGCACAGCTGACAAAAGAATACGCTGACATGGGCGGGCGAGAGGACAAGCGAGCTTGCGTGTGTCTATTCAAAAGAGTGTGTGTGCATAATTATGAGTGTTTGTTTGTGTACGTGTGTACAGACGCACTATAGTTGGCACGGTATGAGTCATTCACTGGCATTGCCTGAGAGAGACATGCAACCACATGGAGAAAGAATAATGAGCGTGTCTATTTTCATTTATCTGTTGCAGAGCTTCGTTTTCATCAGGACTGTCAATTTAACCTGTTGATTTCATTATTAAATAAGGCAACAAGAAATTAATGCAATTATGTATGCTCCCTGACCTGCATACGAATGTAAACTACTTCTATTTAACACACTCCCTGAGGCACTAATGACGTGAGACACTGAAAAACAACAATGTAACTGCCAAAGATGTCAATCTACAGCCAAAAAAAAACACTGCAGATGAATTTTACAGTTTTGTGATTTAAAGAGTTAAAAAACATTTGGTTATATAACTCTAGTTTTCATATAATTGACAGTTTTGGTGCTGCTTTGATTTCCTTCTTGACTTCTATTTGTAATTTTGGGCCACATAGATGTGGATGGGTTGTGATCCTCTTATGTAAGACGGCACGAGTGATGTGTGTACCACTGGAATGGATTACACTCGTTCCCTGATGGAGAACAGACCTTCTCAGATCAGACCTACTGACACTGTCAGCTCTCCTTTCATAGCAGCTTAAAGATGGAAAGCGACAGCAGTCTGGTCTAATTCTCTCTGAACAGATTTAGTATGATGTTAAATAAATCTGCTAATCTCTTTAAAGAGGGCAGAACTATGCCGGTCCGATGCTTGTAACATTCTCCAGTCAGTAATCAGTTTCCTTATCGCTGTATTTGGTGCTTAACATAATTGAAGGGCTAAAGGCTTTGGAAAATCTGTCCTTGCGTTTTTTCAAGTGTGTCTTGAGATTTTCTGCCCATTCCTGCGAAGAAATAATGAAAGAGTATAGAGATTCATTCACTCACTTGTTTTCATTGGTGGAGTCGTATCTGGGAAAGGGATCGGGATCGTTGTCGTTAAAATCATAGCTAGCAGCAGGATCCTACAGTGAGGAGAAAGAGTAAATGAGGGCTTGAATGATTGCGGAAAAACAATTTCTGGCATACACAGAAGAAATAACAGTAGTATCAAAATGTTGCAATCAGATGTGGTTTTATAGGAATAGGATAGCCCAGAAAAGGATAGTAGCATACTGCTCTTACCGTTTCTATTTAGACTAAATAGAAATGTGTTTAAACATTTCACGCAAAACTGGATAAAAGAACAATACGTTATTTCCTGGGATCATAACTGGACAGTGAGTTACGCTGTGTTTACAATGAGTATGTATTTTGCAATTGACAGTTTTACTGTATTGTTCACACCCATGGACTCAAAAAAATTATTTCTTTGGAAGCGCTCATAATGTACAAAGCTCGCATAAAATGTCTTATTAACAAAAAAACTCATAATTCCACATTTTTGCACTCCACTGCCCTACTTTTTCACACGCAATCACATCTTGTGTCTTTTGCAGTGTCTTGCACATGACACTACATTGTAAAAACAATCAAGTTATTTAAGATTTTTGCATTCTTCTTCCATGTCACTGCCTTGCATCCTACATTTTTAAATCTTGTGTGACTTGCCCCAGAAATGTAAAGGGTTTTTGGGAAAGCTGAGATAAATGCTGCCAAACAGAATACGGTGTCAGCTAATTATTGTATAATTATTATAGTTAAAACTAAAAAAAAAACATTTTGTGTTTACTTGAAATAAAATTAACTGTAAAAACATTAAAAATGAAAACAGAAAACACCAAATTAAAGACTAATGCAAAATATTAAAACTATATGTGACCCTGGACCACAAAACCAGTCTTAAGTAACACAGGTATATTTGTAGTAATAGCCAAAAATACATTGTATGGGTCAATATTATTGATTTTTCTTTTATGCCAAAAATCATTAGGACATTAAGTAAAGATCATGTTCCATGAAGATATTTAGTAAATTTTCTACCGTAAATATATCAAAACTTAATTTTTGATTAGTAATATGCATTAAGAACTTCATTTGGACAACTTTAAAGGTGATTTTCTCAATATTTTGATTTTTTGTGCCCTCAGATTCCAAATTTTCAAATAGTTGTATCAAATAGTCCTATCCTAGCAAACCATACACCAGTGGAAAGCTTATTTACTCAGCTTTTCAGCTTTATACATGACGCACAAACCTCAATTTAAAAACTGGTGACTGGTTTTGTGATACAGGGTCACATATTAAAACTATAATATTATGTCTGTGATACTAAAATAACACTGGTTTACAGTTTCATAATGCATTCTCTTTTACAAACAATAAAAAATAGAAATCATGACAGTTGTAAAAAAGTTTTATTAATTAATTTCCAAACATAGCTAGTTAATGGATTTTTATCTTTTATGTTTACTGTGTTGATTGTTACTGCTATTTTTTTTTTTTTATGTTTCTTTCATTTTTTAAATGTATATGCTTTTTTTTTAGGGATGATTGATATTAGATTTTTTCTATATCTTTAAAATCATGTTTGCCGATACCGATATATTTCCTTTTGTTTTGAAACAACATCAAATCTCTCCGGTGCAGAAATGACAAACAAATTATTTTTAATTGTAGTTAGTTTTGAGCAAAAACTAATAAACATTATTGAAATTCTTTTGTATAAAAGTACTTTGAAAATAACATTAATAAAATCAATCTCTACTGTTTTTTTCCCAGACAAATGCAGTTGAAACCTTAACATTTTATTTGTGGATTTAATATTGATAGATATATAATATAATATAGAATATTATCTTATAAAGAACATCAAATAGATTTTAAACTAAAGCAAAAAAAAAAAAATCTTTTATCTTGTCTGAAAAATATATTACATATGAATAAATCTGTATACAGTAAATTGTAATTAATTATTAATTTACAAGTGTTGTGTTTGTGATTTTATCAAAAAAGACTCGTAATTTTATGACATCAATTACTCCTTTATTTATTCAGAAACACAAGTATCTTAATGCTATTTATGTATTTTATGTTTATGTTTACATTTTAAGCCTTTATCGGCCGATTTCAATAACGTTCCTTTCTTCTCAAATGTTTTCAGAAATAAAATTACAGGTTTATATTATATATATTTTTAAGAGAAGCGTGTGTGCAACATCATAGCCAACATCAGACACATACGGGTCTCTGCACGATTTAAGGCTTTTTTTTGTGACTGCTGTTTGTAAACAAGTCAACAGCAGAGCGACGGCTAATGCTACAATGTGCTCAAATGCTAATAGGAGACAGATGTTTGATGTTATCCTGTGATTTATGAGTCATCTCTATTGCTGGGCTCACTGCAGTCTTATGTAAATGACACACATTCAGAGTGAATTTTTAAATAGCTTTGAATGAGCGAGTGGGATTGTTTGTTTATGACCTTCCATACTGGAGGTCCTCATCAAATGGCTTTGCTCTAGTCGTGGTAGGTGTCACTACGGATAATCCTCTGCACGGTTGAGGGGGTCGGCGTTGGCATGGAAACAACAGAGGATGGTGGTCGAGTAGGCGTTGCCAATGATGACACACTTACATAGTTAGGGTAAATATCGGTGTGGTTCCACTCGAGGCCGTCATCCAGTACGGTGATGACCACTCCTTTGCCCGTTATGCCTTTCTTCCAGACCGGGATCACGTGCAGGTCCAGTTTGGGCAGGGATGATGACGTCCGGGTGTCTTGCTGGAAAGGGAGGATGAGGAAATACAGTTTAAGTGAATATGTGAGTCATTCAGGGTCATATTCATGAGTAGCACTCAACACTCTCAGGTACTCTCAACCTCTTCATGAAGACAAAAGCCCTTTTTGTATGACACAACCACTGACCCTTCCAACAAAAGCTGTTTGCTTGAAAACGAAAGCCTGCGATGTAATCGTCCATGTTGACCTTTTGGTTTGTGGAGACTATTTTCAGTCCATACTAGACCGTGAGGGGATTTCTTCTTATTGACCGATAATTAAATATCAGAGAGCTGCTGTGCAGTGATGGGAAATACACTGCTGAGTGGCTAGTATATAAATAGCAGCTAACCTGAGCTGTGTGAAATGTATTAGTCGAGAGCTTTGCATCTAATTAGCCTATTTTAACTGGACAACTAGAATTTTGATTTATTTTAGTGAAGTGAATCTTTTGATTGTGTTCAACCAAATGACTCAAATTTTTTTCAGTGATTCTTTTTGTATATGAAGTGGTCACAAGCTACTGTCTATTTGAGTATTATGAGTGAGCAGATTTGTTAAATTCTTACTGCTCTAAAAATCTGCATATCTGAAAAGAGACTCAAGAAAGTAGAAAGGGGTCATCGGATGCCCATTTTCCACAAGTTGATATGATTCTTTAGGGTCTTAATGAAAAGTCTATAATATACTTTGGTTAAAAATTCTCAAT